>LR749966.1:583073-795573 GCA_902729485.2 Mus minutoides
CCATAAAAACTGGGTCCTCTCTTCCCTCAGGGTCGACTCCTCTATCCACTTCCGGGATATGAGTCGTCCCCAGAGCTCTGGCTTTCCCCGAATAAAGCCTCATGTGATTTGCAGCAAGCCTGGTCTCCTGTGAGTTCTTGGGGGATTCGCCAATATCCCGTGACTTGAGTGGAGGTCTCCCTACGGGGGTCCTTTCAGGTTGAGATTACTGGTATCAGTTTAAGAGATCTAGAAACTATGAAATCATCAATTTGTTTATACAGCATTACTACATTTTCATGTTGTTGTGCAGGAAATTTGCCCAATAGGATGGGCTGATGCCTAGGGAACATTAGACTGCGTAATAGTGATAGTGCATATCAACATGGAGAAGCAATCCTGGAATGAAGTCTCTGGTGACCTTGGATCTCGGAGCTTATCCATCACAGCTTTACAAAATGGCGAGCCATCTCCAGAAAACTCACCTGCTCTCCTTAGCCTCTTCTAGATGGCCTCTGACAAGCAGCCATTTGAGACCATTTGGATGTGGTGGCTTACAACCATCCGTAACAAAATCTGATGCCCTCTTCTGGAGTGTCTGAAGACAGCTACAGTGTATTTACATATAATAAATAAATAAATCTTTAAAAAAAAACTTTACTGTTAAATATAATGTATAAATATAGCAGAGCACCTAATGGTGCTAAGGAAGGACTTCTGTTGTTTGGAGGTTGAGAGGACATGGTCTATCATGATGGAGTAGGCATGGGGACCAAGAGCTTAAGGCAGCTGCTTTTTACGTGGTCACTGAGCCAGGCTCTATCTCAGGCCTGCCCTCAGTGGTCTACTTCTGTCAATCAGGCTCCTGTCCCTTAAAGGTTCCATAGTCCCCCGAAACAGCACTGCAGTTGGGAGATAAGTGTTCAAACCTGAGTTGGGGCAGAGGGGTACATGTGCTGTTCTTGCAGAGGACCAGGATTGATTCCCAACACCAATCACCAGTGGTTGTGGGTAGTAGGAACTTGGCTTTCTCTGTGAGGGTAGCGCTCACTGTTAACCAATGAGCTGTCTCTGCAGTCCTTGTAGCAGTAGGGCTAGGAGAAAGACGCACTCAGAAAGAAAAGCACACAAGGAGCATAGCCAGGGGCTTCTTAAAAGAGAGTTGCCTTCTCCCTGTCTATTTTCTTTACAGCATAAGGCTGAGGGTAGTGGAGGCTTAGCTGAGAGCTCAGAGAAAGATTCTACCAAATATTTTGGAAGATCAAATCAACAAGAAAGAAAGAAAGAAGGAACAATAAAATTATATTCTAGTATCTTTGAGTAAATGTGTAAATGCAGAGATTACGGTATACCTATAATCTTAGTAGTCAATGAGGCCAAGGGTTGAGGACCTTAAGTTTAAAGCTCACCCTGGCTTCCTAGTGAATTCCAGGCCAGCCTAGGCTGACCTTGTCTCAAACAAACTCATTTGAAAACAACGATACAGCTGTACAGTTGAGATGATCAGTGGGCGCCAACACTTGCTGCCCACACCCACGCACATTAAGTTAAATTTAAAAATAAGTAGATTAGCCAGGGCGTGGTGGCACACGCCTTTAATCCCAGCACTCGGGAGGCAGAGGCAGGCGCATTTCTGAGTTCAAGGCCAGCCTGGTCTACAAAGTGAGTTCCAGGACAGCCAGGGCTACACAGAGAAACCCTGTCTCAAAAAACAAAACAAACAAACAAACAAACAAACCCCTCCCCCCAAAAAAGTAGTTTAAGAAAACAAATAAAATAAATAAAAATAGGCAGAATAGCACACTTAAGTAGAGCAGAGGAGAATCAGAAATTCAAGGTCATCCTTGGCTATATAGTAAGTTTGAAGCCAGCCTGAGCTACATGAGACAATGCCAAGGAAAAGAAAAAAATAAGAGGGGGCTGGCGAGATGGCTCAGTGGGTAAGAGCACTGAATACTCTTCCCAAGATCCTGAGTTCAAATCCCAGCAACCACATGGTGGCTTACAACCACCCGTAATGAGATCTGACGCCCTCTGGTGTGTCTGAAGTCAGTTATAGTGTACTTATGAATAATAATAAATGAATCTTTGGACCGGAGAGAGCAGGGACTGAGCGAGCGGGGCAGACCAGAGCGAGCAGGGTTGACCAAAGCAAGAAAAAAAAAAAAAAGAAAAGAAAAAAATAAGAAGAGAAAGTGGTGAGCCTACCACCTGTATCTCTGTGGTGGTTTGAATATGCTTGGCCCGGGAAGTGGAACTACTAGGAGGCGTGGCCTTGTTGGAGAAACTGTTTCACTGTGGCTGTGGGCTTTAAGACCCTCCTCCTACCCATGCAGGAGACAGTCTGCTCCTGGCTGCCTTCCAGTCAAGATGTAGAACTCTCAGCAACTCTAGCACCATGCCTACCTGGATGCTGCCATGCTCCTGCCTTGATGATAATGGACTGAACCTCTGAACCTGTAATCAACCCCAATTAAATCTTGTCCCTTGTAAGAGTTATGTTGGTCATGGTGTCTCTTCAAAGCAATGAAACCCTAAGACAATCTCCTTAGCAAAAAGATCCATCAAGAATAAGAGCAGGAACAGCATAGGGTTCAGAAGCCCTTCAAATGCAAACATTAACAGAGTTCTCCAAAATCAGTGCTCTACTGGCTAGGGGCATTTTAGAAAGTTTACCTCAAGGTGTGTGTGCCCAGTAAGAATTACCCGTCATCTCCTGATGCTGCAGTTTTTGCTGTTTTGTGCTCCCTGTATGAGGTGTTGTGTTGTTTTGTTTTGTTTTGTTTTGTTTTGTTTTGTTTTGTTTTTCATCCTGCACACTTCTCAGAGCTTGGAGAGTTCTGACTGGGCATCTTTCCATAGTGATATCTGTCTTCTGTGAACCTCTGTTTTTACTCTGTGACTTCTAAATAAACGGCTCTTGGCCATTGCAGTGGATGAACTGAAACTTTTGATATTTTTCAGTGAGGGAACCCCAAAGTTCAATAAGAAAACAACTGTAAATGCTTCACAAAACATTTGTGAAGTATCGCCTCATCCTGTCCCATAATTCAGGGTCAGAAGACACTCCTTTGTCTGTAGAACCCAAACACCCAGAAGAGTTGGAAGAGATTGATGAGCAGAGCACCATCTTCCCAGTTCCTCAGCTCCCTTATACTCCTCCAAGACCCATAGGGTAGTTTGCTGACTCGAGAAATGCCTTGAACTTCACCAGGGTTTCCTCAGGAGCCAATGGTGGTCATACAGCACCTGCAGGATGATGCAATCTTATCACTTTATGTCCAATGTCCAATAGTGAAAATCCATCTCACTTGGAATCTATATATAACTGTGCTCACAGATATAGTTATAGATAAATGACAGATGGATAGCCACAGCCTGGGAAAAGCCCACAGACCCGTTACCAACAGGCAAACCTGGTTAGTAGCTCCTAGAGTGATGGACAATCTCTGCAGATGTTAATCAAGATGGCTACTGGGTAAAAGTGTCTGCCACCAAGCCTGATGACTCAAGTTCAAACCCCAGGCCCCTGAAAAGAACCAATTTCAACAAATTGTCTTCTGACTTCTACACACACACAAACACACACACACACACACACACACACACACACACACACACAAAATAAGATGCAATGATATTTTTAAATTGAAATAAATTAAAATACTATAAAGCAACACAAATTAAAATCCTGCTGTGCTGTATTTAAAAATAAAGGATTTGGGGACTAGAGAGATGGCTCAGCAGTTAAGAGCAATGACTGCTCTTCTGAAGGACCTGAGTTCAAATCCCAGCAACCACATGGTGGCTCACAACCATCTCTAATGAGATCTGACTCTCTCTTCTGGAGTGTCAGAAGACAGCTACAGTGTACTTACAGATAATAAATAAATAAATAAATAAATAAATAAATAAATAAATATAAAGGATTCTTCAGGCCAGTGAGAAGTGCAGGAAAAGCATTTGGTACCACAGCCTGGTAGTGAGCTTGACCTCCAGTTGCCCCACCCATAAAGGTAGAAGGAGAAAACTGGCTTCACAGTGCTGTACTTTGACCTCTACATGTCTTCCATGGCATGAGTCTCCCTCCCCCTCCTCACATACACTGTAAGCATGTGCACACACAACAAACATCTTTATTTTTCTAACTTTCAAAAAAATCATAATTTTATTTACATTGGTATTCTGCCTCCACATATCTCTGTGTGAGGGTGTCAGATCCACCGGAACAGGAGTTACAAATAGTTGTAAACTGCCATTTGGCATGTGGGTGCTGGGATTTGAACCTTTGGAAGAACAGCCAGTGTTCTTAACTGCTGAGCCATCACTCCAGCCCCCAGTAAAAATTTTTAAAAGGAAACTTAGGGGGCTGGAAAATTGCTCAGTGGTTAAGAGCAGATGTTGCTCTAGCTGAGGACTTAGGTTCTGTTCCTAGCACCCACACAGAAGCTCACCACTGTCTGTAACTCCAGTCCTAACCCACATGGCAGCTCACCACTGTAACTCCAGTCAAAGGGGAGTTACACACCCTTTTCCAAACAGGCACATATATATGTGCAAGCAGGGTTTCTCTGTGTAGCTCTGGCTGCCCTAGAACTTGTTCTGCTGACTAGCCTGGCCTCAAACTCAGAGATCCTCTTGCCTCTGTCTCCCATCTGCTGGGAGTAAGGCACAAGCCACTACATTCAACTTAAAAAAAAATTTAAAAAAAAAAAGAAAATGTAATAGAGAAACTGGCAAACATTGACATTATACTATATTTATTTAATATATATTTTATTCATTTTTAGTTATTTTTTCTTTACTTGTATGTGTTTGTTGGGGGATGGTACCAGAAGAGGCCAGAAAAGGGTGCTGGATCCTTTAGAGGTTGTGATGGTTTACATATGCTCGTCCCAGGGAGTGGCACTATTAGAAGGTGTGGCCTTGTTAGAGGAAGTATGTCACTGTGGGAATGGGCTTGGAGACCCTCCTCCTAGCTGCCTGAGGATGCCCAGACTGTTCTTGGCTTCCTTTGGATGAGGATATAGAACCCTCAGCTCCACCTGCACCATGTCTGCCTGGATGCTGCCATCCTTCCTCCTTGATGACAACGGACTGAACCTCTGAACATGAAAGCCAGCCCCAATTAAATGTTGTCATTTATAAGACTTGCCTTGGTCATGGTGTCTGTTCATAGCACTGAAACCCTACCTAAGACAGAAGTGGAATTACATCTGGGAGGGAGCTGCTCAAACTGAGTGCTGGAAGCTAAACTCAGTTCTTTGTAGGAACAGCAAGACATCTTGAATACCGAGCCATATGTCTGACCCCATAAGTTTTCTTTGTGTTTGTGTCTTTTGTCTGTGTCTTGGTCTTCTGCTCACCCAGAAGGACTGTGTATTGTTAACATTTCCAATATACTGTCAAGGAAAATTTATTGAGGTACAGGAAAGGTGGCAAGATGGCTCAGCAGGTAAAGGTACTTGCTGCCCAGCCTGATCTGAGTTTGATTCCTGGAACTTCGAGAAAGTACAAAACTGACTCCTTCGGATTGTCCTCTGACCTTTACATGAGCACTGCAGTTCTGCACACACGCACACATGCACATCATCTTTCCAGGCCCATATTTTATTTCTTAAGAATGCCCTTAGTCTAAATTATATGAACTTCAAGTACCTCCAAACCAGGATGTGTACATAAGATATCAGGTATAGTAAGTTCTGTAAAAATGACAGATAGATGTCATTGTGACAGAGTTGCAGTTTATATAGAGTGGTTAGCCAAGACCTAGCTGATAAGATGATGTTTGTGCTGGGACCCATCAAGAGCCCTGGAAACCGTAAGTGCAGAGGCCCTGAGAAGTGTATGGCATGCTCATTAAGCAAAGGGACTTTCCCTAAATTCTACTTAATATCTACAAAATCAAGGATCATATTAATGCATGTACTCATTGAGCAGTCAATTAATTTTTGGGGTTTTTTTGGGGGGGTTGAAACATTATTTTTCTACATAGCCCTGGCTGGCTTGGAATTCACTCTGTAGACCAGGCTGGCCTTGAACTCACATAGATCTTCCTCCTTCTGCCTCTCAAGTGCTGGGATTAGAGGTGTGCATCACTATGGCCAGAGAGCAATTAATCCATAAGTCCTGTTTTGGCGGGTGTTGCTGCCTATGTGCTGGGTTCCAGGGTCTTAAGAGTACTTCTGTCATGCTGTTCGAAGGTCTGGGGCCTGTTACAAGGTAAACAAGTTTATTTTGTTGAAGTGAATCGCAGATTGAGGATTACACAAGAACTGGACACATCTATATGTGATATTTTTTTTCCTCTCTTTAAGTTTAGTGTGTGTGTGTGTGTGTGTGTGTGTGTGTGTGTGTGTGTGTGTGTTTGGGTGCCCGTACCACAGCATCGGCCAGTTTTGTGTAGTTGACTCTGTCATTTACAGGAGTTTCGGGGATCAGATCTGAGTCGCGGAGTTTGTTAAGCAAGCACTGCTTCCTGCTGAGCTCCCTCATCCGCGGTTTACTTTTTCCAGGCAGGGTTTCATGTAGTCCAGGCTGGCTAGTCTGGCCTTGTAGTCAAAGATGACCTTAAACATCTATCCTCTTGCCTCCGCACTCCAAATGCTGGCCCTATGAGCATGCGCGACACCACACTGGGTTATGAGAGCGAGGGAGTGAATCCGGGACCTCAAGAACACTAGGCAAGCACTCTGCCAACTAACCTGCAGTCTCATGCTCTGTCTGCCTTCTGTGGTGACAGGACAGCACTTTGAGAGTGGTTATGGCTTCTCCTTTCCCTCCGTGGCCCTTTAACAATTCTTTTGTTTGGTTATCGGTTGTCTTTATTTTTGTTTCTCTGTGTAGCCCTGGCTGTCCTAGAACTCGCACTGTAGACCAGGCTAGCCTCAAACTCAGAGATTTGCCTGTTTCTGCCTTGAGTGCTGAGATTAAAGGCGTGCGCCACTGCCGCCACCACCAAGCCCTTTACCGATTCTTTAAATTGTGGAAAACTTGCATTGCTCAGAGACAAAGAGGCCCAGACAGGAAGAACACCCCTCCCGCCGTAACTCCTAGCTGTTTCTACAGTAAACACTTAATGAAAACAGACAATGTTGGTACTTTCAGAGTTATTTTTAGAGAAATGCCACTGAAAGGGGGGAGAGGGTGACTAAAAGATCAAAGGCTATTAAACAACCCAGAATTAATAATAATGTGCTTTAAAAAAAAAAAAAGCTTTAAACTAGTATATCCTGTTTGTCTCCTGACCACCTTCTATAAAGGAATGCTCAGTCATTAGGGAAGAGGCACCACGAACCTCTAACTAATCCGGAGGCTAGCCTGAGGCACAGGGCACAAGGACCTGCTTGCTTGCTTTATTTATTTATTTATTTATTTATTTATTTATTTATTTATTTTTTAACTTTTTGATCTTCAAGGCCCAGCAGAGAGTAGGCAGCTCATGTATGCTTATGGAATGAAAGATTACTGTTAAGAACTGACAAGATGGGCTGGAGAGGTGGCTCAGTGGTTAAGAGCGCCGACTGCTCTTCCAAAGGTCCAGAGTTCAAATCCCAGCAACCACATGGTGGCTCACAACCATCCGTAACAAAATCTGATTCCTTCTTCTGGAGTATCTGAAGACAGCTACAGTGTACTTACATATAATAAATAAATAAATAAATATTTAAAAAAAAAAAAAAAGAACTGACAAGATGGTTCATCAGCTAGAAGTACTTATTGCTCTGTCCTTAGGATCTGTGATGAGAGTCACAAATCAACTTGTGAAAGCTGTTCTCTGCCCTCCCACACATGTCCCTGCACGTGCGCATGCACACACACACACACACACCAATAACTAACAATGAGGGTAAGTCTGAGCACAGCAGGCGGCATTGTCCTTCACGGCCTGGTGAGGTGTAATTTTAATTTATTAAATTTAATTTATTTTTATTTATATTTGGACTGTGCTGCATTACTTTTCCAGGGTTTTTTTAGGATAGGAGGAGGAAGAAGATGACAAGACAAAGCACGGAGAAGTTCCTAGGTTCCTAGACTACACCATGCAGTGGCAAACAAAACAAAACAAAAACAAAAATGCAAAAAACAAAAACAACAAACAAAACAAAAACAAACAAACAAAACCAAGCGCCTGCCTGACCACGGATGTCACAAGCAAGTTAGGACTCAAAGCGTATACACAGCCTGCTCAGTTTATTTCAGAATGGCCACCGTGTGTGGTGATGAGGTTTCTGAGTCGGGAGCCTGACATTCTCGGCTTCTTTGAGTTGGTGGATATCCTGCTCTACAGAACTGGCAAGAACTGTCTACTCTAGGAAATCCAAGAGAGACAAAGGAAGCCCAGTCCCGCCCCCTTACCCTTCCCCCTTCTTACTTCATCCTGAACTAAGTCCAAGCAACTTGAATGAAATCCAAGACATCATGTTCCTTTCCCCAAACCCAGAGCAGATTTCGGGTTTAACTTACAATAGAATGTCCTGCTCTGTTTTACAGCAAACAGAAATAAAGGATGACGATCAGTGTACAGTGAGCATTGTTTTCAGAAAATATAAGAATGAACCCTGGCCCCAGCTGATGGAAATTAGCCTTTTCAAATGATATTTTTAAAGAATCGTGCTTGTTTTCACAGTTGTGTTTGTCTCGTGTGTGTGTCTGGTGTGTGTTTGTGTGTGTGTGTGTGTGTGTGTGTGTGTGTGTATTGATGGTGTTGACGGGTGATTTCTGGGTGACATAGGACAAAGGACAGACAAAGGACAGCTTGCAGGAATGGGTTCTCTCTACCAAGTGGGTCCTGGGGATTGAAGTCATGCTCTCGTGCTTGCCAGCAGATACCCACTAAGTCATTTTGCTGATCCTAGAATTTTATAATAGAACAAATGATTATTTAATATGGTATTATTTAGTCTATCTAAATGATAAGTTTGGGGTTGTTATTTTATACAGGTTCCATGTAGCTCAGGCTGGCCTGGATCTCACCATATAGTTGAGGAGGACATTGAACTTCTCATCTTCCCCTCTCCACCTCCCCAGCACTGGGATTTCAGATGAGCATTACCGCAGCTGGCCAAGATTATCTTTATTGGTGCACCATCATACCACACACATGGTTTTCCAAGGTTGGAGTGGGGGTGGGGTGGAAATCCACGGTAACGTATCCTCCCAGGGGTGTCTGTGATGGTTCATCCGTTGCTGTGTGGATGTGGATGCTTTATTTCCCTGGCAGCTACCTAAGCCATCACTGTGACTTGTGTGTGGTCCTGAGTCTTTGGCCAAGTCTCTTAGCCTCCCATGGTTAGAAAGGTGAATTGTGAGTGTGCACCCTTGCATCGGAAGCCAGTGTCACTGAGTCATGAGAGCTTTACTTTTATACTGGGTCACCTTGATATGCTGGCCTCTTATGAAGTGGTGACTCTGATTGGATGTCAGAGCACCTTGTGGGCTGATTCTAATCATGCAGTGTCCAGAGGGAGACTTAATACTTCTACAAAAAACGGTAATGCTGCTATAGTTGGGGAAGTGGGGGGAGACTGAGGGGCATAGAAGACAGCAGCTTTCTCCTCAGGAAACAATGTCGGCTGGCAGACCCAGGGAAGGGCCGGCTTGATCTATTTCTCCACACTTTCAGAAACTCAGCAACTTCAGCTCCCTCTACAGCTTGCAGAAGCTCATGTCCCCCCTCATTGCCTTTACTCTCATTCTGTACAGACCCAGGTTCTCCGGAACCCCTTCTATGTGCCTTCCAGCGTCTGGAGGTCCAGATGTCTAATAAAAATCTTCTCTTGTCCCTAATCTTCCACAGAGTTTCCCTTAACTCCTAGGCCTAGGCCTCGCTGTGTTTGGCTGGCCCCCTCCTGAGGATGTTGGCTCCCTGTGGCCTCTCCAAGGGGAACAGTTATTCTCCATGTAATCTCTTCTAGGCCAGAGTGTGGCCTGCTGACTTTTCCTCCGGGACCCAATATCACTTTCAAACTATTCCTCTTTGTTTCTTCAAGAGTCTCTACAGATGGCTCAGCGCCCCATCCCTTCCTGCCCATGACTGTTCACAGATGACAGTGACCAGGAGACACACAGTGACGGCTCTTACTGCTCCTTGGAATCTTCAGTCTTGTCATTTTAACTTCTCATTGATTCTTTGTGGGTCTCCCATCATGCACCCCAGTCCTGCTCATCTCCCCGTCCCCTCATACCTGCCCTTTGCCCTTGCAACCTCCTACCCACAAATAAAACACACACATATAAACAAAGAAGCAAAACAATCAACCAAACAACCAAACAACCACAACAACAAAAACCCCCAAAGCATAGAAAACACCTCATCATGGCACAGTGTGTCCTAGAGCGTACACCCCCTGTCCACACATCTTCATTTGCAAATGTTCATTGCATTGAGTCATTGGTTTGGTTTGAGCTCTCTGGCTTCTGTGACGGCATCCATATTGGATCCTCCCTGAGACTCCTCCCACACATCCTCTTGTTGCCCCGGGTCGTGGAGATCCTGCAGAGTAGTTCAGAAGGATGGGCCTTTCATGAGTCCTGACCTTTTCACAGATGATGTGGATTTTGGGGTGGGCTAACTCAGAGCCTTAGATCTGAGCTGAGCACCAGCTCTCCCTTATCAGCACCACCAGGGCAAGCTCTCCAGCACTGCTCTGGCTAAGTCACTCAATGCTGCCACCAGCAGGAGGCAGGGGTAGTTCTCATGGCCCTCTGGGCGTCTCACCAAAACCTAAGCCTCCAAAGCCAGCTCCACTCCACAGGCCCAAAGTGTGGGGTCCACTCTCTCAAGTGCTGCAGCTCAAGGGAAGGGCTGGGGCAGCTTTCCCGTTCTCACACCCTCTGGGCTGGTCCACTCATGCCTTTGCCATGTGCGCCAGCTCCACTGTGTTGGCCAGACAGGTGCAGGACCCACTGTGGGGGCTACAGCCAGTAAGGGGGGCAGGGCTACACTTCTACTCTCACACCTCAGGGCCAGCTCTCCCAACATAGGTGGTGGGGGATGGGGTGGGGAGGGCATCGCCCTTGTACCACAGACAAGTGGCAGGGTCAATTCTCCCTTGATCTTGCCCTTGGGGCTGGCTTACCCATGCTCCTTGACCAAGGCTAGCCCAACTCTGCTGTCCAGGCGAGGTTCAGGGCCTGCTCTCCCAAGTGCTGCAGCTGGTGAGAGGTAGGGCTAGCTCTCTGGAGCTATGACCTTGTGGGCAGCTTTCCTGACTGCTAGAGGTATTGCGAGCAGGCGTCACCTCTGCATCCGTGCCATCCCACAGCAGATGAGTGGCGGGGTTAGCTCTCCTACATGCACACCTGCCATCATGACCAGCTCCATTATGCTGCCTGGGCAAGGTGCAGGGCTGGCTCTCCCAAGTCCTGCCAGCAGTGAGAGATGGGGCTAGCTCTCCAGAGAGAGAGAGAGAGAGAGAGAGAGAGAGAGAGAGAGAGAGTGTAGGGGGCAGTTCTGCACATTCCTTGGATATCAGGTGGTCCCCCAGTGGCTGCTCCAACCAAGGGCATCCTCATGTTCTCTAGTGGTAATATGTGCCATGGACATTGACATCAGCACCAACCCTGGCTACTGTGTACCCACAGACTCACACTTGCTCCTCAGAGCAGCTCAGGCTGGGACCTCACCATGGCCCTAGTTGGCAGGATTGGCCACTCACAACAGGCTACCTCTCTCCATCCTCGAGTCTCCAGGTCCACCTCTCTTCATAATGCTCAAGCTACTCCACTTCTTTTTCTCGCCCATCTGACCACCACGTAGGCACACACTGTGGTGGTTCCAGCAGGCTGGCTATGCGGCTGGCAGGCCCCTGGGTGCTAGCCTCCTCCACATTCTACGGCATGCAGGCAAGCAATGCTTATGGCCTACCTGTGCCATGCACTGGAGGGCAGGTTTGTGGGTGGCGTGGCAGTCTGATGCAAGGTCTCTCTGTGTGTGTGTCTTCCTCCTTCTGTGCTGAGCTGCCTGGATTTGATTTGATTTGGTTTGGTTTTGTTTTTATAAGTTTTATGACATAAAGCAGCTGGGCCACCAAACCAGGCCTCAAGCTAGGATGAACCAAGGCCTGCCATCTGCTCTGCCCCGGATGGACACAAGGATGCCACCACCAACAAGGTGTCTCTGCCCACTGCCAGGGGGTCTTGCCATCTTATTTTAATGGTTTCTCATCTAATATCCTGGCATCCCAGTCCACTGACTTCACTGCTCTAAACAAACAAACAAACAAACAAACAAAAAAAGAGGCACTGGAAAGATGGCTTAGTTGTTAAGGAAACTTTCAGTTCTTCCAGAAGACCCAAGTTCAGTCCCCAGACCCACATAAGGCAGTTCAGAATCACCTGTAACTCCAACTCCAGAAGATCTTTAATGCTAGTTTCCAGGCAGGAGCACTCATGTGCATACAAACACAATTAAAAATGAAAATATAGCCGGGCGTGGTGGTGCACGCCTTTAATCCCAGCACTCGGGAGGTAGAGGCAGGCAGATTTCTGAGTTCGAGGCCAGCCTGGTCTACAAAGTGAGTTCCAGGACAGCCAGGGCTATACAGAGAAACCCTGTCTTGAAAAACCAAAATAAAATAAAATAAAGATATGTATGTTGTAACGGTTTGTGTATGCTTGGACTAGGGAGTGGCACTATTAGGAGGAGTGACCTTGGTGGAGTGGGTATGTCACTGTGGGTGTTAATTTAATGCCCTAGTCCTAGGACTGGAAGTGAGTATTCTGCCAGCAGCCTTCAGATGAAGATGTAGATCTCAGCTCCTCCTGCACCACACCTGCTTGGATGCTGCCATGTTCCTGCCTTGATGATAATGGACTGAACCTCTGAACCTGTAAGCCAGCCCCAATTAAATGTTCCTGCCCATCATGGAAGTTCTTATTATTATATCACTTGCAACTTTTTATCTTTTTTGAAACAGGAGCTCACATTGTAGTCCAGGCTGGTTTGGAATTTACAATCCTCCTGGCTTGGCTTACCAAGGACTGGAGGTCACAAATGTGCACCACCACACCCAGCTTCATATGACTTTCTTTCTTTCTTTCTTTCTTTCTTTCTTTCTTTCTTTCTTTCTTTCTTTCTTTCTTTCTTTCATCTTTCTTTCTTTTCTTCTTCTTCTTCTTCTTCTTCTTCTTCTTCTTCTTCTTCTTCTTCTTCTTCTTCTTCTTCTTCTTCTTCTTCTTCTTCTTCTTCTTCTTTTTTTTTTGGTTTTTCAAGGCAGGGTTTCTCTGTGTAGCCCTGGCTGCCCTGGAACTCACTCTGTAGAACAGGCTGGCCTTGAACTCAGAAATCTGCCTGCCTCTGCCTCCTGAGTCCTGGGATTAAAGGCGTGTGCCACCACGCCCAGCTTTCATATGATTTTCATATTACCAGGTTAATGGGGGTACTCTGATTATGTGTGAGGTCTTGTGAAAACATATGTAAGCCACATTTTTGGTTATTAGATGCTTTCTGTAGATGTCGGTCGTCTTCTAAAGATGCAGATAAGTGTTTCCTCTGACTCTAAACTGTGCTGTGTGAAGGGCTTTCCACTACCACCCTCTCTGTCACCATAAACTCTTGAGCTTTTTCCTCTTGATTTAAAAAGTCCCTTGCTGGGCTGGAGAGATGGCTCAGTGGTTAAGCACTGACTATTCTTCCAGAGGTCCTGAGTTCAACTCCCAGTAACCACATGGTAACTCACAACCATCTGTAATGGGATCCGATGCCCTCTTCTGGTGTTTATGAAGACAGCTATAGTGTACTCATATAAATAAAATAAATAAATCTTAAAAAAAAAAAAAAGACAAAAAAAGTCCCTTGCCAGGCACACATCCTAAAGTCCCAACACTCGGGAGGCAGAGGCAACAGATCTCTGAGTTTGAAGTCAGTGTGTGTTCCAGAGTGAGTTCCAGGACAGCCAGGGTGATGCAGAGAAACCTAGTCTCAAAAAAACAAAAGCCAAACCAAACAAACAAAAACTCAGCATAAATGAATTAATTAATTTTAAAAGGTATTTATTTATTATATTATTATATTATTTATTATATGTGTATGTCCTCAGTGTATGTATCAGTAGTCTGCTACCCTAGTTGAAACCCAAGGGTCATGTGGATGTCTGTTGTCCTATAGCAGCCAGTGGACATATAACACCTGACTAGTGTTACTACAGAAGGCCACTAGCATGTCTGTGGTCTGTGGTGTAGCCTGAGCCGTGGGGCCCCCTGGGGCCATGCTGATATATCTGTGATTCATGGTGTCACAGAGGGCCATGTCTGGGTCCATTGTCCTACGGCAGCAGGGGGTGGGGTGGGGAGGGTGGGAGCAGTGGGGTGGTGAATAGGGACTGTGGTAATGGGGGTGCTGTGTTCATTTTCGTGGCCGGTGTCACCACTGAAGGCCATTCAGATGTCCAGGCCTAGTGATTTAGACCTGTAAGCCCAGCCCTCTGGAGGCTGAGGTAGGAGGATCAAAAAGTACAAACCTGGCCTGAGGTGCAGAGTGTGCTCAAGGCCAGCCTGTGTAACTTAGGGAACCCTGTTTTAAAACTTAAAAAGAGAACGATCTGATTGTGTTGGAACAATCTGGAGGCAGATATGAGGAGATTGGTGAGCTTCAGGTCAGCCAGAGCTACAGAGCCACTGGAAGAACCTGTTTCTAAGTAAATAAACACAAAGTTTTAAGGCAGGAGGAGAGATAAAGCTCCCTGGTAGAGTGGTTGCCTGACATGCTTGATGCTCAAGGTACAATTCTGAGTTCTAAAAACCAACAGCAGGCAACATGTCAAAGCCTTAGGCGCTAGTTTTGAACAAAACAAACCAAAAAGATAGATACAAGAAAATGAGAATTTGAAAACCGACTGGATATTTGACGATGACTTCAGGTTTAAATATTATTATTTTGAGACAAGATCTTTCTTGCTACATACCCGGGGCTGCTCAAAATTGCTGTCCTCCCACCTCAACCTCCCTGGTGCTGGATTACAGGTGCCACCACAACCAGCCTAATTATAGAAAAGTTGAAGTTTTTAAATTTGATAGTTGTAAATATGGTGACTTTAAACAGGGATCCTTATTCTTAAAGGTATGGCCATAAAATTTTATGGACCTTAACAAGATATGTGCCATTTGGTTTAAAAATGTCTAGTGAGAAGCCGGGCGTGGTGGCGCACGCCTTTAATCCCAGCACTCAGGAGGCAGAGGCAGGTGGATGGATTTCTGAGTTCGAGGCCAGCCTGGTCTACAGAGTGAGTTCCAGGACAGCCAAGGCTACACAGAGAAACCCTGTCTCGAAAAATCAAAAAAAAAAAAAAAATGTCTAGTGAGGGCTCTGGAGAAGCGGTAACATGTAGATAGAGCAAGATGTAACCAATGGCTAGTGAATGTGCAGGCTGGGTTACAGATATTCAGGCATTATTCTATTTATAGGTAACACTTTTGAAAAATGCTTGAAAATCTTCACCATAAAAACAGAATCTCCGAGGGGCTGGAGAGATGGCTCAGTGGTTAAGAGAGCCGACTCCTCTTCCGAAGGTCCAGAGTTCAAATCCCAGTAACCACATGGTGGCTCACAACCATCTGTAACGAAATCTGATGCCTTCTTCTGGAGTATCTGAGGACAGCTACAGTGTACTTACATATAATAAATAAATAAATCTTAA
Source organism: Mus minutoides (assembly GCA_902729485.2). Taxonomy (NCBI): domain Eukaryota; kingdom Metazoa; phylum Chordata; class Mammalia; order Rodentia; family Muridae; genus Mus; species Mus minutoides. The sequence continues at coordinate 598,691 of LR749966.1, forward strand.
AAAAAAAAAAAAACATAAAACCCCCAGAAGGGCCAAGAAGATGGACTGGTCGGTAAAGTGCTTTGTAGTACAAGCCTGAAGGCTTCAGTAAATGTCCCAAGCACCAACATAAAAAAGTTGGGTGTGGAGGCATACTCTTGCAATTTCAGAATTGGGGAGGCAGAGACGGGAGAAGCCCTGGCTCTCCCTAGCCAGCCAGTCTATCCTATGGACAAGTTCAGCCCAGCAAGAGACCTTGTCACAAAAGTGAAGGCAGATGCTGCCTAAGGAGGAATGAAGATCCCCACGGTTGTTTCCTAGCTTCCACATATGTGTACTTGTACCTGCCTGAACGTGCACAACACACATGGTTCTTGAAGAAAGAGAAAGGAACATTAAAGATAATCTTCAGTGGCCAGTTCTTTCTGAGAACTCCCTCTGCAGTGTACAGACGGTTTATTACTATGATACTTCATCTGCTTTTGTTTCTTCAGGGACCCTTGAGAGTCTCCCACATTTTGCTATGGCCCCTTGAAATTAATTCATCTAATGCTCCATTTTTTGTGTTTGAGCCATAATCACAAGGTAGATTTAGCTGTGCTCCCAACATATTAATCTACGATTACATTTTCCCAGAGGGAGGCACTGTCCTCAAAGCCAGCTTCCTGGGCTTCCTTCCCTGCCTGTCTGCTCTCTAAGCTGCTTCCCACTCGGTCATCCTGCAGATGACGTCACCTTAGTGGATTTCTTAAAGCAAATTAGCTTCTAGAATAATCTCCCTCCTCTTGGCTGCTAAAGTCTGAATCAGCATTTCCTCCTTACTTTAGGTGCCCCTCCTCTTCTTCTTTTTTTTTTTTTTAAAGATTTATTATTATATGTAAGTACACTAGGGCTGTCTTCAGACACACCAGAAGAGGGCGTCAGATCTCATTACAGATGGTTGTGAGCTACCATGTGGTTGCTGGGATTTGAACTCAGGACCTCCGGGAGAGCAGTCAGTGCTCTTAACCACTGAGCCATCTCTCCAGCCCTGCCCCTCTTACTCTTAAAATCTTTTTTTATTTTTATTTATTTTATTTTATTTTGGTTTTTTTTGAGACAGGGTTTCTCTGTATATCCCTGGCTGTCCTGGAACTCACTTTGTAGGCCAGGCTGGCCTTGAACTCAGAAATCTGCCTGCCTCTGCCTCCCGAGTGCTGGGATTAAAGGCGTGCATCACCACACCCAGCTACTTAAATTCTTAAATATATAAATGCTGTCCTTCCACATTAGGAAGGGGAACTTGTGTCTGTACCTTTAGTGCATATTCTGAACAGATGCTATTAGAATTTGTGGGGCATGGTGGAAACTACAATTTTGAAGGCCCTCTTTGAGAAAAACAATCCAAAATTATGAATATAAAATTAATTGGGAAAAGGACCATTTGCTTAAAGGAAGTATGTAAATTACAACCAAGATAAACACCACAAATGGCACTGAAAGGACCCCCGTAGGGAGACCTCCACTCAAGTCACGGGATATTGGCGAATCCCCCAAGAACTCACATGAGACCAGGCTTGCTGCAAATCACATGAGGCTTTATTCGGGGAAAGCCAGAGCTCTGGGGACGACTCATATCCCGGAAGTGGATAGAGGAGTCGACCCTGAGGGAAGAGAGGACCCAGTTTTTATGGNAAGGAGGAGGAGGGAGTAGGGGATTTTTCTGATTTGACAACATCCATTCTTTCTAAAGAAAAATGGGTACAAAGAAAATGTCATGGGTACAAGGTAGATGGAATGGGTGCACAGAATGGGTGCACAGAGGTTTGTCACGCTCAGATACACAGGTGCAAAGTGAAATTCTACCACAAACACTTGGCAGTGAGCTGCATCTTAATCCATCAACCAAACCTCAAACTCTTGGCAGTGAGCTATATCAGTTGGCAAATACATGCATTCAAAGAACAGTAGGGGCAAGCACACAGATTTAAGAAATGTTCAGGCTATTCTGTTCAGCTATGTAAAGGCTTTCTACTAATAATGAAATCTCTTTCCAGTTTCAGGGTCTTTGAGGCCTGTTACATTTTCTTAGGATCTTTCAGCACAAAATTCAGGAAAAAAATGAACCTAAGGTGACCACTGATCTACAGCCCCAGCCTGCCAAACTCATTCTTAATTATTTATTTTCTGGAACCATCTTATAGTAACTTTTCCCAGAGCATTTTAAGCTGCATAGACTTTTTGATTATTTTTTTCCTACAACTGATTTTGCAATATTTTCTACGTTGAGTATAAAGATTAACTATAAAAGCATTCTAGCTGTTTCTCTGAAACTGCATTCCCCTGGAGAGTTTTAAAATTATTTTGAATGGTTTCTTGGGAATTATCTCCCTTTGAGATGGTATGCATAGAGGCTGCCCCCAGCCCCGTGTTACACCTTTACACATCTGCGGTCAGTTTTATGAAGCTGTACGTGAGCTTCTGTGGTTGAGCTCTTGCCCAGTGGGTAGTATGACTGTCCTATTAAAGTATGGAGATCTTGAAGTGCCAGTGAAGGCTAAAAACATTTTTGCTGTATTTTAAAATGCAGTTTTTATTGTAATCTTTATTCATTAGAATTGCCAAAGGATGTGTAAATGGATTGCAACTAAACACTGAATTGTTTTGACCTTCTATAAAATGGTGTTAAAAAAAAATGGTGTCACGAATACTTGAAAATGCTACGCCTTTGTATCATTTAAGCATCTCTATCTGCATGCCAAACAAAGCATCTCATAGTGATGTCCCAAACAGAATATCACCACTGCCTTAGATCAATCACTCGGTGTATGGGTGAAGGGTAAAAGTCACTCTGACATTTACAAATGTACATGGGACTTTTCATTCATGGTGACTGACATGATACTTTTTTTTTTTAATTTATTATATGTAAGTACACTGTAGCTGTCTTCAGACACTCCAGAAGAGGGAGCTAGATCTTGTTACGGATGGTTGTGAGCCACCATGTGGTTGCTGGGATTTGAACTTATCACCTTTGGAAGAGCAGTCGGGTGCTCTTACCCGCTGAGCCATCTCACCAGCCCCGGCTCCCAATTCTTTTTCTTTTTTTTTTTTTTTTTTTTTTTTTTTTTTTTTTTTTTTTTTTTTTTTTTTTTTTTTTTTTTGAGACAGGGTTTCTCTGTATAGCCCTGGCTGTCCTGGAACTCACTTTGTAGACCAGGCTGGCCTCAAACTCAGAAATCCGCCTGTCTCTGCCTCCCAAGTGCTGGGATTAAAGGCGTGAGCCACCACACCCGGCTGACATGATACTTTTAATTCTTCCACAATCACTTTTTAAAAAATTATGAAGTTCTCCTTGTTCAATACTGTAGACTCTTCAAATGAATATGCTGAATTCGGATTGTAGAACAATGATGTAGACATACCTGTGAAACTTACCTGGTTACAGTGACAGGTGGTGTGGGAATGTGTGTAAAACGTATNCGGGTGCTCTTACCCGCTGAGCCATCTCACCAGCCCCGGCTCCCAATTCTTTTTCTTTTTTTTTTTTTTTTTTTGAGACAGCGTTTCTCTGTATAGCCCTGGCTGTCCTGGAACTCACTTTGTAGACCAGGCTGGCCTCAAACTCAGAAATCCGCCTGTCTCTGCCTCCCAAGTGCTGGGATTAAAGGCGTGCGCCACCACACCCGGCTGACATGATACTTTTAATTCTTCCACAATCACTTTTTAAAAAATTATGAAGTTCTCCTTGTTCAATACTGTAGACTCTTCAAATGAATATGCTGAATTCGGATTGTAGAACAATGATGTAGACATACCTGTGAAACTTACCTGGTTACAGTGACAGGTGGTGTGGGAATGTGTGTAAAACGTATTTTGAAGGTGATAATTCATTTCCCTGAGTTTTGATAATGGTACCTTTTATTATATTCTCATGAGAATGGTAGAAGGAAATAAGATTTTTATATTATTTAATATAATTTACATAATATTACATTAATACTGCAGTATTTGGAGAAAATGATTATGTGAAACACCTTTTCCCTCTGAGTACTGTGTTTGTGAATTTCACAAACATCAATAAATTAAAGTCAGTTTGTTTTTATCACTATATGTTATTTAACTTTTTAACTTTTTAATTATTTTGTGGTACATATAGTTGATTCTAATTTTTCTTTTAATCACATAACATGCTATTATGAACATTCCTTTCAAGTTATTTTAGGAACTTATTTATTTACTTTATGTGTGTCCTGAGAGTATGTATGTGCACTGTAAGTGCACTACACTTACAGTGTAGACCCAGCAAAGATGAGAAGAGAGTGTTAGATTCCCTGGAAATGGATTTATAGTAGGTTGGGAGCCTCTTCCAGTAGCATTTATACACATGGTATTTTTCATTGTCTATCTATGCAGGCAAAACACCCATACATAAACTTAAATCTTTAAAAAAGGAAAATTTAGGATTTGTGTTTCACAGTAAGTAGAAACCTGAAAAATCTTTGTTGAATGTAATTAATATAAACTTAAAACTAGCGGAGTAAGCCGGGCGTGGTGGCGCAGGCCTTTAATCCCAGCACTCGGGAAGCAGAGGCAGGCGGATTTCTGAGTTCGAGGCCAGCCTGGTCTACAGAGTGAGTTCCAGGACAGCCAGGGCTATACAGAGAAACTCTGTCGCGAAAAACAAACAAACAAACAAACAAAAAACTAGCAGAGTATAATACTAATAAATTCTTTTTTTCTCTGGTCAAAATGATACTTATATTTAACCAATAAATGCATTTTTTTCTTCTTCAAATTTTAGAGTTTATCTGTTTGATAACTGCCAAAATGCCCTGAGATTATGATGTTATTTTGTGAAAATATTCTTTGTATTCCAAGAACACTGAAGGGAAACGATGTCATAAGGAAATTGCATCTCAAAAAGGTTAAAATTGTTATGTATAAAGTGAACTACCAGGGCAGTCCTGACTTAAGTGTGAAGTCTCCTGAACTATTCTAAATGTACTTCTTCCTTAGCAAGAGACTTTTTTTTTTTTTTTTTTTTTTTGAGACAGGGTTTCTCTGTATAGCCCTGGCTGACCTGGAACTCACTTTGTAGACCAGGCTGGCCTCGAACTCAGAAATCCGCCTGCCTCTGCCTCCCGAGTGCTGGGATTAAAGGCGTGCGCCACCACGCCCGGCTTCAGCAAAAGACTTTTAAAAAGTTGGCTTGTTTGTAATCCCAGCACTAGGGTGGCTGGAGGCAGAAGCATAGAGTTTGGGATCAGCTTGGGTTACTCACTGAGTCAGACTCCAACATCAAAACAAGCAAAGTTGGACAGCAGCAGCAGCAGGAGCAACAAGAGCCAGGTGATGTAGGTGAAGTCCCAGCACTTTGTACTTAAGCAGGAGTTCGAATCATTGGCCAGTTTGTGCTTCAGAGAGCTAGCCTGTCGGAAACCAAGCAACTGTATGGTTTTGTTTGTTTGTTTGTTTTCCCAGAACCACAACACCAAGCAAGTCAAATACATTGCAAAAGGCCAGAGGTAAGCGAGTATCCCAGCAGAGGCAGGAGGAGTTTGAGGGGCAGCCTGGTCTACAGAGCAGCGCGAGTTCTTAGATAGCAAGGACTCTGAACGGAAACGTCGTCTAAAAAGTAAAGGAAAAAAGAAACAAGAAACAAAGGGAGGGGGGAAAAAAAACTACGCGCTACATTAGAAAGAAGGGAAGGCTCGAGCATACAGTCCAGAAACACATTAAAGACAAAGATCTCCTGAGAAATACTTCCTGTTATCCCCCAACATTCTGCTGTGCGATTTAACAATTTTTCGGGAGGGAGGGCGGGCCTCCTCCGAGGATTGTGGGAGGCTGCGGTAACGGCGCGTGCGCGGAGAGCAGCGCCCGGCGAGTGGGTCCGCGGCCACGCCCACCTGTTCGCAAGGGCTGCTGGGAAAGCCCCCATCTTTAAGCGCGTTTGGCTGGCCCGCCGGCGCTCGGAAGTCCAGGCGCTTCCGTCGTTGTTCTTGAAGCTGTGACCGTGGGCTCCGAATCTTTGAGGTGAGCTTCTTGGAGACTGAGGAGAAGCTACGAAGGGCTGTGCTCTGCGCAGGCCTCACCTTCCTCTCCGCGCCGCCGCGTGGGCCGCGCGGCCCGTGGCGGTGTGCTGGACCGCGGCCCGAGGGGGCGCGGGCCTCGGCGAGGCCACGGAGCGGGCCCCGGCCTGAGATGCGGGCGTCTGGGGCTTTCCACGTGGCAGGGATCCCGGCGGGCCGGTGTGGGACGATGCGGCTCTCGCGGGGCCTTTAGGCAGAGGCTGGCCGCATCCTCACGGCGTCCTTTCGGTTTGTTCCTTGCACCCTTTTCCTGACTGGGTAGAGGCGGATGTTTCGGACCTTTGAAGTCTCTAGGGTGGTCGGTGCGGATTAAACGCGACAGGGTTCGGTGGGGACTAACTGGAGGCCGAAGAGAAGTGGGCGCCGCAATTGGGTTCCCAGCGTCGCTATCTTTTTTTTTTTTTTTTCCCCTTCAAAGAACTGCCATTGCTATTCTGTCTTCAGTGTGAAACAGTCCCTAAATTGGGTAGGCCGCAGAAGTCTTACAGGGGCTAATAACTAGGTCGTTATTGACCTGTGTCTCTGTAGTAATGAGAAGTGAGATCATTGGTAGTTGGAAGACAAACCAGCGCCTGCAACAGTAAATTCTGAAGTGGGACGTTTACTTCGTAGATTTCCCATTACAGGACCAGTGTATCTCCAGCATTTTGAGCAATGACTCTTAAGAAATATACCAACAGTAACTCATCACTATATTCGACTGCTGCAGATAACTCTTCAAGAGCTTGTATACTTCCGTACAATATGGCAGGGTGGTTTAGTAAAACGCTGAAAGCCAGTAAGAGAGAAGATCCGGTTTGTGATTTCTAGCAGACAATAAATATCACAGTCCCTCGTTATTCTAGGATTGCTGTCAGACTGTGAAACAGGAAACTGGATATAAAGTTAACCAGTGTAGTAGTGTTTTAGGCACATCCTTCCCTTCCAGCGTCCCTAGTTAAAAATTTTTGTGTATCCGTGCTCACAAGTTCCCATTTTTCTTGTACTCTTCTATATAGTGTCTAACACTGTAACTTTCATATCTGAACTCTTTTTTTCATTTTTGCCAGTAATAAGTTTTGGTAAGTTAGCTGGGGCTAATTTGAAAAGAAACGCAAATAAGTGGCATTGAGAGCTATAGGAATATACTGCTGGCAGACTATAATACTGATATTTTCAAAGTTAGAAATGATTGAGGAATAGTTAAGTGGACGTTTTCTGCTTTTTTGTTTTATTTCTGAACCTTGCTTTACCAACTACATGAAGAGTTTGGTTACAAAGTAGGATTTACTGGAAGGAGGGGTTGTTGATCCTGAGTTTTCATCCATAATTGTTGAGATGTATGAGAACCTGTAAGGTTAGGAATTCTTGAAATTTTAAAAAAAGTGGCATAATTTTACACATTCTCTTGTATTGACTATTATATAAAAATAATAACCTTCCTACCAGTGTGAGAAACTTTACAGATAGCCACAATGGCTGAAAATGGAGATAATGAAAAAATGGCTGCTCTGGAGGCCAAAATCTGCCATCAAATTGAGGTATGATTCTTGTGTTATTAAATTGTATTGTTAAATTGTAACTTAAGATGAAAACAGAACATTTTGTAGCGATATGTGGGCTTTTTCAAACAACTGGCTTAGCTTTGATTCTTGGAGTTAATATGATATGAATGTATTCATATTAGGGTAAAGTTAGAAGTCTCAAGAATTACAGACATTCCAAAGGTAACACTACAGACTGGTGTTTATTTTTGAGACACAGAGTTCCCAAGTCTGTAAAATGGAGGTAATATTTGTAAGTTGATGTGAAAATTAATGGTGTGACTAATATCTAACAAGCTAGCATAATATTCCATGGTAAAGTACTTCTGGTCAAATAATAGTTTATTCTATCTAGTTAGCTCTCTTCTAAAAAGTTAACATAGCTTTTTAACAAATTATGCATTTCAAAAGTCCTGTTAGCCTTTCAAATTTAGGTTTAAATGGAATGTTGTCAGTAACGATATGGCTGTACGGGAAAATTGCCCATAAATTGTTTTTATGCCATGAAATAAGCATTGTTTAGTGTGTGCGCTCTTTTTTTTTTTTCCCCATCTCTTAGGTGTTTTGGTTTTGTTTTAACTTGTACTCCTTTGCCATTTAAATTGTCCTGCTTTTATTTTTCTTTTCTCATTTTTCCCCTTTTGAGTACTGGAGATCAAATTCATGCTAGGTAGTCACTCAGTGAGTGAGCTGTTGGCATTTGTGGCTTGATGTCTGATTTTTTAAAAAATTATTTATTTTTATGTGCATTGGTGTTTTGTCTGCATGTATGTCCATGTGAAGGTGTTGGAGCCCCTGGAACTAGAGTTACAAACAGTGTGAGCTTCCATGTGGATACCAAGAATTGAACCTGGGTCTTCTGGAAGAACAGCTAGTTATTTTAACCGCTGAACCATCTCCAGCCCCTTTTGTTTGGTTCATTGGGGAAAAAATTTTGTGTTTTCTTAATAATTGCAAAAACAGTGATAAGATAATTTGCTGTTTAATGCTTGGAACAATAGCAAAGTTGTTATAGAGAAGAATAATGTTCCTCCTACAGCCTCAGATCTCTCCCTCTTGAGATATTCAAGGTTAAAAGCCTTTCATACTCCATGTTCAAAATACGCTTTATTTTTAGTGTACTTTATGTGTATGGATGTTATGCCTACATGTATGGCTGTGTGCCGTGTACATGCCTGGTGCCCTCAGAAGCCAGAAGTGTGCACTGGATCCCCTAGGATTGGAGTTACAGATGGTTTTATAAGGCCCTATGGAGTGCTGGGAATTGAATCTGGTTCGCCATTCAGTGCTCTTCACCTCTGAGTCATCTCTCCAGCTCCTAAAAAGTTTTTTTTTTTTTTTTTAAAGAGGCCCAAATTTTTTTGGTTGTTTTGTTTTGTTTTTCGAGACAGGGTTTCTCTGTATAGCCCTGGCTGTCCTGGATCTCACTCTGTAGACCAGGCTGGCCTCAAACTTAAAAATCCACCTGCCTCTGCCTCCTGAGTGCTGGGATTAAAGGCGTGCACTACCACGCCCGGCTTTTTTTTTTTTAAAGAATATAAAGTTCACAGTAAAATTACCCAGAGACAGAGATTTACTAAACATCCCCAACCAGGATGGCCTATAAAACTTAATTTTTATTTTTTCCTTTTCCCACACAAAACATAAGATAATATTTTTAGAGAGTAAAGTTATGTGTTAATAATAATTCCCTAAAGTATAGTTTTTTTTAAGTATGAGTTCTATGATATTCTTTATGTAAAAATTTTAGTAAACAGCCTACTGCTTGCTTTCTCCCTCTCTTCCCTCTCCTCCCTCCTTCCCTCTTTTCCTTTTTTCCATCCATCCATCCATCCATCCATCCATCCATCCATCTCATGCACCCAGGGCTGTCCTGGGGAAAATTCACAAACTCACAGAGATCAGCTTGCTTCTGCCCCCCATGTGCCATTAAAGAGCATGAGCCATCACATCTACCTTATTTTCAAAAATAGTGTGTGTCTGTCTGCATATGAGTCTGTGGCCCTCAGAGGCCAGAGGTGTGTCAGATCCCCTGGAACTGCATTTACAGTCTCTTGTGAGCCAACTGACAAGGGTGCTAGGAACCTAACTCAGGTCTTCTGGAAGAGCAGCAAGCATTCTTAGGCATTGAGCCATCCCTCTAGCTCTCCTGCTGGTTTCTTTAAGATGGAATTCCTAGGAGGAACTACATTGATTGGCTCAAGTTAGTGCTGAGATTGAAGGCATCTTAGGTTTTGATTAGTAATGATATTAGATTTTTTTTTGTGTTTGTGGTATGTGTTTATATAATTTTTAAAGGTGGCTGGGTATGGTGGTTCCTAATTTTAATCCTAGGACCTTGGAAGATAGAGGCATGTGGATCTCTTTGAGAACTTGGGAGAACTTCTGCCTCAGGTTCCTAAATGCAGAAATCACAGGCATAAACCTACACCTGACTTCACTCTTAATTTATAAAAGCCTTAATAAATGAATGTTTTGCCCCCCCCTCCTTTTATGTTGCTTTTGACATTCCAAGTAGTCACTTTGGGTCTGCTACTTTTTTCTTTTAGTCTGAGGATTGACCCCAAGTCCTCAGTTTATTTTTTCAACATTGATTAGAAAAGAAGTTTTTAAATAAATTCAATCCTTAATTATATTTTTGAGACTTTATATTCTGGTAATTAACTTGTTCACTAACATTTTAGTATCCTCTACCTGATTTGTATTATATATACTTTATTATGGTCTATTAAGAGGAAATATTTAGGTCTTTTTTTTTTTTAAGATTTATTTATTTATTATATATAAGTACATTGTAGCTGTTTTCAGATGCACCAGAGGAGGGCATCGGATCTAGTTATGCATGGTTGCGAGCCACTATGTGGTTGCTGGGATTTGAACTCGGGACCTTTGGAAGAGCAGTCAGTGCTCTTACCCGCTGAGCCATCTCACCAGCCCCCATATTTAGGTCTTTTAAATTCTAACATTTTTAAAGTGTAAAAAAAACATTTTCAAAAAATTCCATGATTGAACTCAGTATATAATGCTCTTCTGAAATACATTATAATTATTCACAGTATTATTTTGGAGACTTCAATTTGCCACGAGACAAGTTTTTAAAAGAACAGATCAAATTGGATGAAGGCTGGGTACCTTTGGAAACAATGATAAAATTCAACAGGTAAGTCTTTTTGGTTGGTTTGTTTCTATTTCTTGGGATTAAAACCAGGAACTTGTACATGTGTTGTCATTAAATTACCTTAGTTTTGAGGCTGATAAACTCAAAAATCTTTTTAAAAGTCATCAGTTTATGTTACTGTTGAGAGCTACTACTAAATCTGCTTTTTACAGTGTTTTTATGTATGTACTTTTCAGGCTGAACCGGCTGACAACAGACTTTAATGTAATTGTGCAAGCACTGAGCAAATCTAAGACAAAACTCATGGAAGTGAGTGCAGACAAAACTAAAATTAGAAGATCACCAAGCAGACCACTCCCCGAAGTGACGGATGAGTATAAGAATGATGTAAAAAACAGATCTGTTTATATTGTAAGTGGGTCCAGAATGCATTTCATGTATTTATTATTATTATTATTATTTATTATTATTATTGGTGTTTTGAGACAGGGTTTCTCTGTATAGCCCTGGCTATCCTGGAACTCACTCTGTAGATCAGGCTGGCCTCGAACTCAGAAATCTAGAAATCTGCCTCATATTACTTTTATTTAGAAAGAAAATGCTCAGGAATCACATTTGGCCAGTTTTGCCATTGTACTTCTAAGTTCTTTATCATTGTTAATGTTATGTTGTTCACATGATAAACTCTTTTTTTTTGTTTTTTTGTTTGTTTGTTTGTTTTTTGAGACAGGGTTTCTCTGTATAGCCCTGGCTGACCTGAAACTCACTTTGTAGACCAGGCTAGCCTCGAACTCAGAAATCCACCTGTCTCTGCCTCCCGAGTGCTGGGATTAAAGGCGTGCGCCACCACGCCCGGCCCGGCCATGATAAACTCTTATAGCTGAATTCTATAGTAATTTTCATTAGCATATTAATTTCTAAATGCATAATGGAAAGCTTTGAAAATAAAGAAGTAGATTGAATAGTGTGAAGTGCCATTGTGAAACCTCCAAAGTTCTTATCATGTAAATAATGCTTTGTCTCTGCTCCAGCTGAGTTATTTTGGAGCAGATCTCAGGTGAATCACCTTATTGCACTAGAGAATAAGGTTGTTAAACAATTAAGAGAGGGGAGAGAAAGATACCTAGCTCTGTCTTCATTTTGAGACAAAATAAATCAGTTTATTCTGGGGAGAGTTTAGTCAGGAGTCATTATTTGTACTTCGTTTTCTACTTTTTACAGAAAGGTTTCCCAACTGATGCCACCCTTGATGATATAAAAGAATGGCTAGACGATAAAGGCCAAATACTGAATATTCAGATGAGACGAACATTACACAAAACATTTAAGGTATGATAATTTGATGTAGACTTTCTAGTTGTGACATATCACTGTAAGGAAATATTTATTTTTTATTTGTCCTTTACAGGGGTCAATATTTGCTGTGTTTGATAGTATTCAGTCTGCAAAGAAGTTTGTGGAGATCCCTGGCCAGAAGTACAAAGACACTAACCTGCTAATACTCTTTAAGTAAGTCTTTTCTCTTATGTTTCTCAGACCACAAAATTTTATTTGGAATTGATACAATAGGGTAAGATAAACAACAGCACCTCCCACATAGTTAATATCATTTTCAGTATGCTCTGAAATAGTCCAGTGGTAATTATAGTCTAAGCTTACTTATTTTTATTGCTTTGAGGTATGTATGTGTATGATGGAGGTGCACCTGTGCCGTAACATGCATGTGTAGATCAGAGGACACTCTGTAGTCAGTTCTCTCCTTCCGCTTTATATGGATTTCAGTGATTGAACTCAGGAAATCAGTCTTGTGCAGCAAATGTTTTTACCTACTTGTGTGAGTCATTAAGATCAAACTTGGGTTGTCAGGCTTAGCAGCAGGTAATTTACGCGATGAGCCATCAACTCTCTAGCCCTGTTAATACCTTTTCATTATTAGTGAATAGTGAGGAAAGTTGTTTTAGTATTTATTTTGCATCTAAAACTTAAGGAAAATAGAGGTAGTCAGAATGCTTAAATGTTTGGTTCTCATGTTTGGTTATTTTTCAGATTATATAAACATTTTTTTAACATACAGTATAAAGATAGGAGGCTTGGGTCACATTCTTGTATGTTAAAATAAAAGTGAGGGTAGCAGTAGAGATGCAGCAAAGGTTAATAGGAGTACTGGCTATTTTTCCAAATGGCCAGATTCAATTTCTAGCACCCATATAAGAACTTTAAGTTGTCCATAACTCTAGTCTTTAGACTAACATCCTCTTTAGGTCTCAGGTACCAGGCATGCATGTGGTACACAGATATACACATAAAATAAAAACTTAGGACATTCTGGGCAGTGGTGGCACATACCTTTAATCCCAGCACTCAGGAGACAGAGGCAGGTGGATCTCTCTGTGAGGTCAAGACCAGCCTGGTCTACAGAAGTAGTTCTGGGGGACAGCTAAGGCTTCCCACAAATGTTGTCTTGAAAACCAAGGGGAAAAAAGTAGTTTTCAGTCTTTGTGAACTTAGCCTGTGTTTTATGTTCTTCAGGGAAGATTACTTTGCAAAAAAAACTGAAGAAAGAAAGCAGAGCAAAGTGGAAGCTAAATTAAAAGCTAAACAGTAAGTGTGTTGACATTCTTTGTGACATTCTTAAATTTCTTAATGTTTTGACAAGTTTAACTAGTTATTTTGGGACAAGCCAATGAAGAGCTTTGAAATGAGTTGTAATGGCTCTGTCTGTATTAGTAATTGAAATGTCAGCCTCAAGATACCTTGATAACCATTTTGCTGGTGTTGTATGATTGAAGAAAAAAAAAAACAAAACACCAAAAAACTAAGGACTTGCTTTGATGAAATGGGTTGGTGGTAATGTTCAAGGTTATGTAGTATAAACACATTATAATCACAAGACATTTATTTTTAGAGAGCATGAAGGAAGACACAAACCAGGAAGTACTGAAACAGTAAGTATTAATAACTAAAACATGAGATAATTTAAGGTAGAATTTTTTTTTGAAGTTACATATTGTGTGTGTGTTGTATAGTATAGGTACACCGTGGCATGCCACTGCAATTGTGTACAAGTCAGAAGTCTCCATGTGTATCCCAGTGATTACAGTCAGGTTGTCAGCCTTGGCAATAAGCACCTTTACCATTACCTGCTGACCAATCTTGCTGGCCTCCTAGATTTTATTTATATAGAGATAAAGTCTCACTATGTAAATCTAGCTGGCCTAGAATTAGCTATGTAGATCAGTTAGGCCTCAAACTTGGAGAAATACACCTGATTCTGCCTCCCAGCTACTGGGATTTAAGAAAGGCATATCCCACCATGTGCAGTGTGTATGCTGGTACGCATGGTGCCCCTACCAGCTATACCATTTATGCCTCTAGCACCGTGTGAGGACCGTGTGAGAATGTGTTTGAGTGACTCTACGAGTGTGTTCCATTAGTGATACACAAATACTGTTATCTGGGATTATTACTTATTAGCAGATAGTTATATTAAACTATCACCTATAGAAGAAACTAAAGTAAAGCCTTTGTAAGACATGACAGCTGAGAAGAATACACAGTTTAATTGCATTATAGTTCTGATATTTCTTTTTCCTATGTAGGTATAGAATGACTTGAGCCACTTTTGTGAGGTTGCACTTAAGCTTTTGTATATTTTATAGAGAGCTCTAGAAGGAAAGGCGGGATGCTTGCTCAAGTTTTCAGGTGACTTGGATGACCAGACCTGTAGAGAAGATTTACACTACCTTTTCTCAAATTATGGTGAAATAAAATGGATTGACTTTGCCAGAGGAGCAAAAGAGGTTTGGAAACATTTGTGTCCTTATTAGCAATTACGTTGAAAGTCTGTGGATTGTTATCTGTTAGAAGAAAAAATTATTTAGAAAGTAGTTGTTTTAAAAACTAGTTGTTATAAAGCTTGTTAATTGAAATAGTTCCTAATTAGTCATTTACTTTTATGTTTGGTCCTTTTATTGGATGTGATGTCTTTTCCCCTCCGTATCAGATGGGTAATATGCTGACACTGAAACAAGATTTTGGGAGGAAGAAATCATGAAAATTGAAATAACAGATAGGAAAGGTGTGTGTGGAGGGTAGTAAAGAAATTGTCAGACTATAAACTAAAGAGTGAAACATTTCTCTTTGATGTGTAGGGAATAATTCTCTTCAAAGAAAAGGCTAAGGAAGCACTTGAGAAAGCCAGAAGTGCAAATAATGGTGACCTACTGTTAAGGAACAAAAAGGTGACTTGGAAAGTACTAGAAGGACATGCGGAAAAAGAAGCCTTGAAAAAAATCACAGATGATCAAGAATCCCTAAACAAATGGAAGTCAAAAGGAAGTCATGGTAATTCTCATTTTTTGGTTATTTTACCTCATCTTTACATCTTTAGTTTTCAGCACACTTAAAAGTTTTTGAGTGAAGTTCTAAGTCATGTTTTTACAGCAGGTGGAAGATTTAAAGGAAGTCATGGTTTTACAGCAGGACGCAGATTTAAAGGAAAGGGGAAGGGTCATAGGCCTGGTTATGGTGGGGCACACAAAGGAAGAGGACAGTTTCATGGAAGGAGGACAAGATTTGATGATGATGATCGTCGTCGTGGTAAGTCTTTTCTAATTCCTTTGGGAGAGAAATCTATATTTAGTAAGAGAGTATTTATTTCTGTTTAAGTGATATTCTTGAATTAGTACCATCTTCCTTGTTTGTATTGTTTCATAAGTGAGAGGTTGGTTGAAAGATAAATTTAGAGATCAAAGTTAAGAATGCTCAAGGAAAGCCTTTTTTCCTTGAAGGGAAGATGCATTTTTTTTTTAAAGGAAGCTATTACTAATACTTGTAATTGTTATTACTAAAACAGTGCTTCCACTGAATTTAACAAAATTATTTGTTGTAATAGGACCAATGAAAAGAGGAAGAGATGGAAGAGACAGAGAAGAACCCGCATCAAAGCATAAGAAAAGAGAGAATGGTGCTAGAGACAAGTAGTTTATTTAGTAAGCAGTGTTTTTATTCCTTAGTTAGATTTTAAGCTGCTTTTTGTCTTCAGAAGCTTTTAAAAAGAAAAGCGAATTAGGTCCACTTCGATGTCCACCTGTATAAAAGGAAAAATTTTTTGTTTTACTTGTCTTCTTTTTGTTGTTATCCAAATGAAAGTTTTTTAAAATGTATAGTTCTGTTTGTGTTTGGATGATTAAAATATGAGAAGGAAGATTCTTCCTCTTGCCTTTGTAATATGAGAATGTATTAGCACAGACTTGTAAAATATATACTGTATAAAAATAGCCAATAGTTCTTTCTTCCTTTTATTTCTCTTAAAACGTTTCTCAAAGAAATTAAACCAAAATATTGATTCCTGTGAGTTTAAGCCCTTCCCACAGCTAATTTGTCTAATCTCTCAGGCTGGCTTTCTATTTACCCATTTACCTTGGTAAGAGTGGAAATGATCATTGCAAAAGCTTTTGAATACTGGATTTACACAGACCACAATTGGAAAACTTACAGATTTCTTTTTATGAAATTTGTATAATGCTGGTAGATCATATCGAAGCTCTGTAAAAACAAGCCAAACATTCACATTTAAGATACTAAATACTGATATGCGTAACATTTTATATTTCTCACTTTGGACATATCCTCAAATACTGATTTGTCTTAATTGGATGTGGTGTTTTTGATGTTTTGATCATTTATACCAAAATTTGAAGTTAGAAAAATAGTTAGAAGGATTAACAAGTAGGGAAAAAAATAAGTTCTATAAAAATAATAGGATGTGCTGGGCAGTAGTGGTGCACACCTTTAATCCTAGCACTTGGGAGGCAGAGGCAGGCAGATTTCTGAATTCAAGGTCAGCCAAGTCTACAGAGTGAGTTCCAGGACTGCCGGGACTACACAGAGAAACCCTGTCTCGAAAAACACATAAAAAAGGATGTATCTATAGCTGATTATGATACATCCATGTTTATTTCAAAATTTAATGGTAATTCTCCGCTATCAAATGAAAGCCCATTTTTCACATTCCTTCCTAATTTATAACAAATACTCTATACTTCTGTCTTTCATACTTTCCCAACATAATTCTAACCCTTAGGGGATAACTTTCTCATAATGTGTGATCAAGGTCTCTGGCAATCTTGTTGAACTGCAGACTAATTCAGTAGGTGTGAATGGAGCCTATAATTCTCTTTTTAGGCTCCAGTTAAAGTTCATGGTCTGATGACTACTTGTGGAATACCAAATGTAAAAAATAAAATGTCAGTATATCCCAGGATTTGGGAAGCAAAGGCAGGCAGGATCTCTTAATTCAAGACTTGGTACATAGTGAATGCAAGGATAACCAGAGCTAAACAGAGACCATGCCTCAAAACAGAAATGACGTTCATTGCATTTTTCCTCTCATAGTGGAGACTGATCCCCAGGTGTAATGCATACTAAGCATGCTATCATATCCCCAGTCATTACTGTACAGTTTATTTCAGGCTTCTCAGAATTACCAGATGATCTCTACCTTCTGATATTTTTCCAGTTGTGATGCTGGCAAATTTAGTAAAAGGGAAAAAAAGGGCATTTCTAAAATTACAGTGTGGTGGTTTATATTCTTGTCTCTCATCAAAAAAGAAAAAGGCTGATGTTCTTCAGCTCTGACTATCAGACATAAATTGGTGGTTTTTTCAAATAGCAAGTTTCATACCAGTTCTACCATGATTTTACTCACTGGGGTTAGTATCCTGTAAGCCTGGAATGACCAATTACCAATTGCTACATTTTTTTGTTATTTTTAATGTATGAGTAGTCTGTCTGCATGTACACTTACTGCCAGAAGAGGGCACCAGATGGCTACCTACCATGTATTGAACTCAGGACCTCTGGAAGAACAGCCAGTGGTCTTAACCTCTGAACTAGCTGACTAGCCCCACCATTACATTTTTTTTTTAAGAAAATGCAGGGGAGGAGAGTTGCACACACCTTCAATCCTAGCACTGGGAGGCAGAGGCAGATGTCAGTTTGAGGCCAGCCTGGTCTACAAAGTGAGTTCTAAGCCAAGACTGGTACACAGAGAAACCCTGTCTCTCATAACACACCACCCCCAACACCACTGAAAAAGAAAAGAAAATGCATAAATAGAGATAGATGCAGGTAAACCTTGGTAAATGTTTATCCTATCTTTACTGAGGTTATATTTTTCAGTACTTTAAAAATGTAGATTGGCCTACTGGCCTTGTAAGTAATTCAGGTTGAGATTTAGCTTACCTGCAATAATTTCTATCTTGACTTTCCATTCAGCAGCTTTCTTTTGAATATGCTAAGGACAAATAATATTTTTATATAAGTTGATATTTAGATGGTTTTTAAACTGACTTGCTAATATTTGAGATTAAAATTTCAATAAAAATTAGATAATAAAAAATTTTATGCCGGGCGTGGTGGCGCACGCCTTTAATCCCAGCACTTGGGAGGCAGAGGCAGGTGGATTTCTGAGTTCGAGGCCAGCCTGGTCTACAGAGTGAGTTCCAGGACAGCCAGGGCTATATAGAGAAACCCTGTCTCGAAAAACCAAATAAATAAATCTTTAAAATCACAAAAAGAATGTAGAATTTCTGTAGGATATATACTTTTAGTACAATGATGTTTTATAATTTATGAAATTTTAGGAATCTTGACAGATTTGTGAGAAATAGGTTGTGACATTCATTGATTGCTAAGGCTGGTGAAATTCTCTAATAGCATATGGTCATATGATATATGATACCATATGACCATATGCTATTAGAGATGTAAAGGAAAGGCTGGATAAGTGGGATAAACAAAAGAGCAGACAAATACAGAGGTGGATGTTCGCAGCCAAACATTGGACTGAGTGCAGGGTCCCCAGTAGAGGAGTTAGAACTAAAGGAGTTGAAGTGATTAGCAACCCCATAGGAAGAACAACAATATCAACCAACCAGAACTCCCAGGGACTAAGCCATCAAAAAAGGAGTACACATGGCTTCAGTTGCATATGTAGCAGAGGATGGCCTTGTCATCAATGGGAGGAGAGGTCCTTGGTCCTATGAAGGCTTGATAGATGCCCCAGTGTAGGGGAATCTAGGGTGGGGAGGTGGGAGTGGGTGGGTGGGTGGAAGAACACCATCATAGAAGCCAGGGAATGGAAAGATGTGATAGGGTGTTTCTAGGAGGGAGGGAAACTGGGAAATTTTCTTTTGAAATGTAAATAAAGAAAATATCCAATTAAAAAAAAAAAAACAAGACAAAAGAGCAGACTCAGGTTTACCTATTCTATGTTTATGCAGAAAGGAGCAAATTCTCCCCAGGTTGCCTGAGGTAAAAAAAATTAAATACTAAGTCACCATCTGCCAGGAAACTTTAAAACTTGTTTTTATCGGGGGCTGGTGAGATGGCTCAGCAGGTAAGAGCACCGGACTGCTCTTCTGGAGGTGATAAGTTCAAATCCCAGCAACCACATGGTGGCTCACAACCATCTGATCTGGCTCCCTCTTCTGGAGTGTCTGAAGACAGCTACAGTGTACTTACGTATAATAAATAAAAATAAATCTTTAAAAAAAAAAACTTGTTTTTATCAAATAATTACATTAAATTTATCTATACTATGAGTAGCAAGTCAAGTACTTCATCACTATGGCCTGTAGTTCCAGAACCTGGGAAGGCTAGGGATAGTATATGTTCTAAGTAACACTGAAGGGAACTTACAAGCTTTACAACAGGTGTATCTATAAAATACAATAAAGGACTGTCTTAATATTCGAGGAAAACTCATTTCCAGTATACGTCGTATTCACCAGATCAAATGTTAATTTTCTTTTTTTTTTTTTAGAGATTTATTTATTATTATACATAAGTACAATATAGCTGACTTCAGATGTGCCAGAAGAAGGCATCAGATCTTACTATGGGTGGTTGTGAGCCACCATGTGGTTGCTGGGATTTGAACTCAGGACCTTCGAAGAGCAGTCAGTGCTCTTACCAGCTGAGCCATCTCTCCAGCCCCACATGTTAATTTTCTAATGGAAATAATTTTGCATCAAGTGAAAAAGAGACATTGAAATCTGACAAAATGATGCTGATAATTTGTCCCCCCCCCCCGTGTCTGTGTGTGTAATTGGCAATATTAATCAGCAAAGATGAAGCAGGTAAATCTATTTATTTATTTATTTATTTATTTATTTATTTATTTATTTATTTGGTTTTTCGCCACAGGGTTTCTCTGTATTGCCCTGGCTGTCCTGGAACTCACTCTGTAGACCAACCAGCTAGCCTCGAACTCAGAAATCCACCTGCCTCTGCCTCCTGAGTGCTGGGATTAAAGGCGTGCGCCACCACGCCCAGCTCGTATTTATTTTTAAGATCTTGTGCCTGGTACCCTCAGAGGCCATAAGGGGGCACTACATTTCCTGGGACTAGAGTAAGTGACAGGACAGCTGTGAGCCATCAGGTGGGTACTAGGAATTAAAACCAGGTCCTCTGCAAAAGCAGCTAGTGTAACTGACCACTGAGGCATCTCTCTAGTCCCTGACTATTTTTAGTTCCTGTGTGTGTACACACTTGTGTATATATGGTTGTATGGATGGTGAGCGCAGGTTTGTTCGGAAGCCAGAGGTGGTATCACATTCTCTGGAGCTGGAGTATCTACTATTGTGAGCTGAACTCAGCTCCTCTGCAAATACAGCAAGGACTCAACCACCGAATCACTTCTTTAGCCCAATGACCTGATACACTCTAGAATCTAGGTAAGGGAATGTCAGTGAGGGATTAGATTGTTTGCCTGTGGGTGGTTTCTTTTTTTTCAGTGTTTTGCCTGAATGTATGGTTGTGCAGTCTGTATTCTTAATGCCCTAGGTCAGAAGAAGGCATCAAATTTCCTGGATCTGGAGTTATGGATGGTTGAGAGTTGGGTGCTGGGAATAGAACCTGAGTCCTCTGCAAAAGCAACAAGTGCTCTCAACCTCTAAGCTATCTCTCCAACCCCCAGGAAGATTGTTTTGCTTATGTTAATTGAGAAGAAAGACAAAGGCCATTTGGGCATCACCACTCCCTGGGTTTCCATCCTGAACTGGGTAAATGCAGAGAATGAGCATTTACCCAGTTGAGGTAATGAGGTAAATGAGCACTGGCTGGAATGCATTTTCTCCTGCTTTTGACTAATTGCTGGAAGTTCCTGCTTTGATGTCCCTGATATGATTTACTGTAATTGTAGACTAGTGAGCTAAAATAAACCCATTCTCCGCACACACACACCCCACCCCACAAGCTAGTTTTTGTCAGGATATTTTAATCACAGTAAAACAAACAACAATATAGAGATTGAATTCAGGTCAACAGGCTTGGGGCAGCACCTTTACTGGCTGAGTCATTTTGTTGACCTACTTACAGTTTTTG
Source organism: Mus minutoides (assembly GCA_902729485.2). Taxonomy (NCBI): domain Eukaryota; kingdom Metazoa; phylum Chordata; class Mammalia; order Rodentia; family Muridae; genus Mus; species Mus minutoides. The sequence goes on from LR749966.1 coordinate 619,774, forward strand.
AGACAGGGTATCAAGTATCTCAGACTGCCTTGAAACTTGTTATGAAGCAGAGGACCCTGAGCTGCTGATACTCCTACCTTTACTTCCTGAACACTGGAATTAACCATCTTATGATTGGGCTTTGTGAGGTAGTCTGGTGTATATAAGCCTTTAACATCCTTTGTATCTGATATGATATTAAATTTACCATCCTCCTACATTTACCTCCCAAGTCCTAGGACTGCAGGCATGTATTAACAAGCAATTGTATATTGTGTGTGTATTTTTTCTCTCACCCCACCCCAAGACAGGGTTTCTCTGTATAGCCCTGGCTGTCTTGGAACTCACTCTGTAGACCAGCCAGCTAGCCTTGAACTCAGAAATCCACCTGCGCCGGGCGGTGGTGGTGCATACCTTTAATCTCAGCACTCAGGAGGCAGAGGCAGGCGGATTTCTGAGTTCGAGGCCAGCCTGGTCTACAAAGTGAGTTCCAGGATAGCCAGGGCTATACTGCAAAACCCTGTCTCGAAAAACCAAAAAAAAAAAAAAAAAATCCACCTGCCTCTGCCTCCCAAGTGTTGGAATTATAGGTGTGCGCCACCACTGCCCAGCTCAATCTTATACTTTTAAAGAGGCTTACCCAAAATATATTCCTTTGACCTGTACTTTTTTTTGTGCTGTGTACATGTATATACATGGCATGTTGACATTGGGTTGATATTTGGTGTCTTTCTCTTTTGCTGTCTTATCTTTTCTTAGATAAGGGTAGGTGAAAACAAGGAGGGTGGAATGGTGGCTTAGCAGTTAAGAGTACTTGCTGTTCTTCAGAGGACCGGGTTAAATTCTCAGCACAGGCTGTTGACATGGCTCAACAATTTAGAGCTCTGCCTGCTATTCCAGAGGTCCTGAGTTCAATAGGGATTTGATGCTCTCTCCTGGCATTTGGGTGTACAAGCAGCAGAGTACTCATACATTAAATATGTAAATAAGGGCTGGTGAGATAGCTCAGCGGGTTAGAGCACCCGACTGCTCTTCCGAAGGTGATGAGTTCAAATCCCAGCAACCACATGGTGGCTTACAACCACCCGTAACAAGATCTGACTCCCTCCTCTGGTGCGTCTGAAGTCAGCTACAGCGTACTTATGAAGAATAATGAGAAATGAATCCTTGGACCAGAGAGACCAACTGGAGCAAGCGGGCTGGAACAAGCGGGGGCCCGTACGGGGGGGTGGGGGGGAGTGTTGGCTGGGAGCAAGTGGGAGCGAGCAAATAAGTACACTATATGAGCAAGCGGGACTGACCAGAGCGAGCAGGGTTGACCGGAGCAAGAAAAAAATAATAATAATAAAAGAAAAATATTAACTTGTCACCATGTCCTGAAATACATCTTGTACATGTTATATGAGCTTTTTTTCATTTTTATAATATTCATATACTTGTGATGTATTCCATAGTGCACAGTGGGTTCTAGAGATCTGATACAGTATTCTTACTTGCCAGCAACCCAGTCCCTTGCCCGCTGCTTCTGAACTCAGACCTATTTTGCTTTAAGCTGTGTTTTATAAAAATTTACCCTCAGATGAGTGAGATGGCTCAGTGGGTAAAGGTCACTTGCTACCCTACCTGATGGTGGATCTGAGTTTGGTCTTGGAGATTTTTCATGGTGAAGAGAACGGATTTCTAGGTTGATCTCTGACCTCCATATGTGTTGATATGTGCTCACACATATACTTGAAAATCAATCAGGAAATAAAATAATAAAAATAACTATTATTTGTTGTTGTTTTCTCAGACAGGGTTTCTCTGTGTAGCCCCGGCTGTCCTGGAACTCATTTCATAGACCAGGCTGGTCTTGAACTCAGATTCCACCTGGCTCTGCCTCCTGAGTTCTGGGATTAAAGGTGTGGGTCACCTAAAATGATAATATTATGAGCTTACTTCTCTAGTTGAGGACTTGTGTAAAGAATACACTGCTGTTCTTGCCATTCCCAAAGCAGTCTTCAGAAAAGCCATATCTGTCCCTGTGAAGAGTAAAAAAGGAAATACCTATTTATATTATGTATTTCTTAGCAGAGAAGATTAAATGAACAGGATTGAGGAGCATTTTTCCAAACCCCAAAATTTCTACTTCAAATTATTTCTTCAAAAGGGTACAAATAAGCCAGGTACAAAGGTGATGGCACACAGGAGGCAAAGTCAGGACGATCTTTAGTTCGAGGCCACCCTAATCTACAGAGTGAGCTAATAGTAAATCAGCCAGGACTATACAAAGAAACCCTGTCTGAAAAAAAGAACAAAAATAAAGGTACAAAATCAAATATTCTGATAAAAACAATGGCTGGAGCTGGAACATTTTTGATCTTCCAGAAGACTTGAGTTTAGTTCCAGCACTCACATGATAGCTCTCAACCATCCAGTAATTCCAGATCCCAACTTCCAGGTATCTCTGACACCTGGGCCTCAGGCACACACACAAAGTTATAAATGTAGGCTAAATAGATAAATAATTATAAAAGGTTTAAGCAACACCAGAGGCTTCAAAGATGACTCAATGCTTAAATGAACTGGCTCCTCTTCTAGAGAACCTAAGCTTGATTCCCAGCAACTACACCGTGGCTCACAACTAATTCTAGTTCCAGAGTATCCCATGTCCTTGCCTCTCGGTACTGCATATATGTGATGCAAAGACATGTAGGAAAAGCACCTATACACAAAATTAATAAATCTTAAGCTGGGTGTGGTAGCACACATCTTTAATTCCAGCACTTAGAAGATGGAGACAGGAAGATATCTGAGTGTGATGCTAACCAGGTCTGCACAGTTCAAGGGAAGACAGAGATACATAGTGAGAGTTGTCTCAAACAAACAAACAAACAAACAAACAAACAAATCTTTAAAAAAATCGGATGAAGCCAAATTATACTGTTTGGTTAAAAAATAAGGCTAATTTAGCCGGGCGTGGTGGCGCACGCCTTTAATCCCAGCACTCGGGAGGCAGAGGCAGGCGGATTTCTGAGTTCGAGGCCAGCCTGGTCTACAAAGTGAGTTCCAGGACAGCCAGAGCTATACAGAGAAACCCTGTCTCGAAAAACCAAAAAAAAAAAAAAATAAGGCTAATTTTAATATTCTAAGTGACTTAGGAGAGAATAGAGTATGCAAAGTAGCCAAACTAATTTTGTGGTGTGGGCTAGACTCCAAACTCTTGTTCTCCTTGTCTTCCTACCTTGCCCATTGTACATACAAAAATGATCACAGTCTCGAAAAACCAAACAAACAAAAAAAAAAAATCACAGTAAACCCCTGTGGGCATATTCTGAAGCCCTAAGGCATTAATAAGTTTCAGAAGCTGAGAGTATCCAGTATCCAGCTTAGTGGTAGAGAGCATGTACTCATCATGTGTGAGATCCCCATTTCAGCACCTGGGGATCCCTCCCCCCCCCCCCCCCCCAGTGAAAAAACAAAAGGAAAAATCCAGGTTCTAAAAGAATGAAATGCTTTAAAAGTTTCATAAGTATAGAGACTAATCAAATCATTCCAATTATTAATCAGAAAAGATAGTGTATATTAACAAAAATCTGTAAGATACAAATTAAGTTAAATACCCCAATCAAATATCACATGAGAACTATAATAAGTATAAAGGTGATTGATTCAATGAACAGCAGCAATAAAAATGACAACCCAGATCACTGCTCTATAAATATACTAATGTACTGCACTTCTATTACTAACCTTTATTATTTTTGGTCCCAAAGGGAGGATTCATAATTACTGTATCAAATAACTTGGACACTCTGTTAGATAATGAGTACACATCACACTGAATCATATCAACATTTGTTAACTCAAACTCTTCCACATTCTTATTAAATATTTCCAGTGCATCTTCATCTATGTCAAATCCAACACACAACCTATAAATATAAAATAGAAGACAACAGGTTCCTAGTAAAAAAAACAATAGTAGTTATTTTACCATGCATTTTTCAACCCAATTAACAAGTAAGATTGAATGATGTTTTCAATTGCATGACTTTCTAGCCTGGCAGGTAGGTATAAGGGGTAACTGCTATTAACAAAAATTTGATTTCTTTCTTATATGTAGTTTTTGGTCTTCAGCCTATTCAAAATGTACTCCGTATCAAATTATTGTTTCCCCTCACCCTACCCACAAAGCCCCATGAATAGAGTGCAGTTGATCCTATATACACATTGACTAAAGCCAATCCACATCCAAATAGTAAAAACCAATCACTTACCCCGCTCCTAACATTGCAGCTCCAATGCTAAGTACTCCACACCCACATCCTAGATCTGCAACTGCTTTATTTTCAATGTCATCATATGTATTATGGATTGTATAAAGCATGCATGCTAAAACCAAACAGAAGAACATTAGGGCATACGTTAGGAAGCTTCCTATTAAAATCTTATGCAGTGGGCTCTAAAGTAATCTGTAGTAGCTCCGAATTATTTCTTTTCCACTTTTTTAAGGCATTTTTTATTAGATATTTTTTTCATTTACATTTCAAATGCTATCCCCAAAGCCCCCTATACCCTCCCCCTGCCCCACTCCCCAACCCACCCACTCCCACTAACTGGCCCTGGCAGTCCCATGTACTGGGGCATATGATCTTCGCAAGACCAAGGGCCTATCCTCCCATTGATGGCCGACTAGGCCATTCTCTGCTACATATGCAACTAGAGACACAGCTGCTGGGGGGGGGGGGTTCTGGTTAGTTCATATTGTTGTTCCTCCTATAGGGTTGCAGACCCCTTCAGCTCCTTGGTTACTTTCTCATTAGGGGCCTCCAGTTTATTTTTTTAAAGATACAATGTAATAATTGGTATTTAGGAAGAGGCACCACAAAGGAAAATAATATACACCACTGGTTGCCAAATAATATGGGGCTATGTCCAGTTTCTGTTGATAATTTCAAGACTGACAAAACTGTTCAAAACAGGTGCTCTACAAAGATACATAGATGCAGTGTTTCCTTTGATGCTGAGATACTTTTATGAGAGATCAAATTTTATGAACTATTAAGTAAGTCTATCATTCTAAGCCAGAATATAAGCTAAGCAACTCTATCATATCTCCAAAACTTTTGAAATTTTACTGATCTGGGGCTAGCAGCATTTCTCAAGAAAGAAAAGTGCTCAATGCCAAACCTAACAACCCAAGTTCAATCTCCATATGATGGAAGTAAAATAACCAATCCTGTAAGTCTTCCTCGGACCTCTGATTGATGGCCGAGGCTGGACAGAGAACACTACAAAAGAACACAGAATTGATTTATATTCTTTGTCATCATCATTCAGGTATCACAACATCTACGTCCATGATATAGACTTAGAGATAATATTTTTCAATTTGATGTGTATTATTATTTTTATGTTTTGCTTGCATGGATGTATACCCTGTGTCTGGTGCCCTCAGAGGCCAGAAGAGGTATTAGATACCTCCAGGGATTGGAATTAGAGACTGCTGAGGGTGCTGGGAATTGACCCCAGGTCCCTGGAATAGCAGCTGCTGCTCCTGCTGAGCCGTCTCCCAACCCAAACTTAGACATACTATCAATAAATACACATATTCATAATCTACATCAGAGACCTGATAATAGAACAAATAATTGGAGCAGAAGTAGTTGAGATCACAGAGTTCTCAAAAATAAGACTCTCACATACACATTTTTTTGTTTGTTTGTTTGTTTGTTTGTTGAGACAGGATTTTTCTACATAGCCCTGGCTGTCCTGGAACTCACTCTGTAGACCAGGCTGGCCTCGAACTCAGAAATCCACCTGTTTCTGCCTCCCAAGTGCTGGTATTAAAGGCGTGTGCCACCACGTCCGGCTACACATTTTTTAAAACATGGGATAACACCAGCAAGTTTGTTTTTTTGTGCATATCTGAACAAGAAAGACTGATAGTCATCACTACTGTCTGAGGGAGGCACATTTTGCTCTTGTCTTATTTGTTTTTTTGAGACAGGGTTTCTCTGTGTAGCCCTGGCTGTCCTGGAACTCACTTTGTAGATGAGGCTGGCCTTGAACTCAGAAATCCTCCTGCCTCTGCCTCCCGAGTGCTGGGATTAAAGGCGTGGGCCACCACGCCTGGCCTACTTTTAATCTTTTAAAAATTAGGTTTCATTACAAACCCTACAACCAGAAGGCGGTAAAAAGTCACATTGAGAAAACCAGGGACTTGTGTGGTAGGTAGCTGGCTCAGTGTGCACTGTACTTACCCAGAAAGCATTAGAACCTGAGCTCAGATACCCAGCAGCCATATAAAAGGTCAGGTGTTCATAATTATAAACCCAGTGCTAGGAACACAGGACAGAAGGATCTCTGAGGCTTGGTGGTCAGCCAGTTTGGGTGAATGGGTAACTTCTAAATACAGTAAGACAGTAAGACCCTGGTTCAAAAAAAAAAAGTATGGAGAGCAACTGGGAAAAACACCCTGTGTTAACCTCTACCCTCCACACACGCAGACACAGGAACCTACACACGCTAAACACATAGCAGACTAGTCTTACTCTGAGCAGTTTATTGCAAATCTGATTGGTGAAATGACACAATTTTAGAATGAAAACACATCGAGATTGGCAGCTTAGACACAGCCATTTTGGAATTGAAAGAGATTCCCCTCTTGCAGTTACTCCCAACTAAAAGAACTTTGCTAAGTCTTCCCTGCTACTCTGGTAAGGGTGTTACATATGAATGGACTCTGCTGTATTCTCTCCTACATTCTCAGTATCAATCTCTGGCATCAAGCAAGAGGCCATTTGTGAAGAAACGCTTCCTCGACTGTACACAAACTGAAACTCGCTTTCTAGTATCTGTCTCTAGGGCAGAAATACATAACATGGAAATACATGTCCTTGACTTCAGTACGAAGTTTATCTGTATTAAGCAAATGTTTTGTGGGTTCCTAACTAGTACAGGACTCTCTAGACACTGAAAAGAACTAACAAATTCCTTGCTCCTGAGAATTTACAGTGTGTTGAGAGAAACAAAAAATAAAAAGCTAAGCCGGGCGGTGGTGGGGCACACCCTTAATCCCAGCACTTGGGAGGCAAAGGCAGGCGGATTCCTGAGTTCGAGGCCAGCCTGATCTACAAAGTGAGTTCCAGGACAGCCAAGGCTACACAGAGAAACCCTGTCTCGAAAAACCACCACCACCACCACCACCAAAAACCAGTCTTACAATGGTAACGGGCACTCAGAAAAACAGTAAAATGAGTGGTTGGGTTGGGAGTGTCTACGTAGCAATGTCAGAAACGTACTTTGTCTAAAGGTGTGGAATGTCTCCAGAACTTCCTCATATCTAAATCACTACTTATTTCATCATGAACTGGACAGAAACAAGCCCGAAGAGAGCACGATGAACCAGCCGCCCTACCTGCAATGTGCGGCCTGGTGGGATACTGTTCTAGAAGTAACTTGGGCTTTTCGAATCCATCCACTTCTTGCAGGCGACTCTCTAGTTCCTTAAACTTTAACTTCTTCATCGTTTTCTCTGTATTTTAAAGTTTGGGCTCCTGGGGCTTCACAGCATAGGAGCTGCAAGGAGGTCTACCTATCCCGAAACTCTCCAGCGGCGCAGGCGGGGGTGGGGTGGAGGGTTCGGGGACAGAGTATTTAGGTCTCAGCGAGGGGATCCCACCAGCCTCGCGGGGATCGCCGCCCGTGGGACCCAGGCGCTCCAGGAAAGCACTCCGCTGCAGCTAGCCAGTCCTCGCGGCCCCTCCCCGCGTCGCCGGAAGTGCCGACACGCACGCGCGCCCTCTGCCGGGCGCCGTGCTGCAACCTCTGCCGCGCTCCCGGGTTCCGACGAGGATCCGAGTGGGTTTTTTTTTTTTTTTTTTTTTTGGTCCGCGTGGGCGCCATCGGAAGAAGCGGTCTTCGTCGGCGATCACAACCCAGCCTCCACCAAGCCCGGGAACGCCAGCTTTGTCTCGAGTTATCTATAGAACTGCAAGGGATGGGGAAAGAGTTAGAGGCAATATAGGACACCAGGCCCGTGTCCACCAACGCCTCAGAAAGTAGCGGTCTACACCCACGTCTGTGTCCTTCTCCAGTCGAATACTCGGCTTTAACTTCGTGTCCTCGTTTTCTGAGGCTTCGAGGTTCTTAGCCCTCACGGATGTCAGTGAAGCAAAAGGAGAAACGTCAAAAGAACTTTAATCCTAGCACTCGGGAGGCAGAGGCAGGAGGATTTCTGAGTTCGAGGCCAGCCTGGTCTACAAAGTGAGTTCCAGGACAGTCAGGGCTATACAGAGAAACCCTGTCTCAAACAAACAAACAAAAAAAAAAACCAACCAAACAACAACAACAAAAAAAGAAAAGAAAGAAAGAAATTTGAAGTCGGGCAGTGGTCGCGCACGCCTTTAGTCCCAGCACTCGGGAGGCAGAGGCAGGCGGATTTCTGAGTTCGAGGCCAGCCTGGTCTACACAGTGAGTTCCAGGACAGCCAGGGCCATACAGAGAAACCCTGTCTCGAAAAACCAAAACAAACAAACAAAAAAAGAGATTTGAAAAGAAAAAATATGTCAGCTTGGGTAGTGTGCATTTTAGTTCCTCACCCAGGAGGATCTCTATGAATTTGAGGGCGGCCTGGTTTACAAAGTGAGTTCCAGACCAGCCAGGGCTACACAATGAACAGAGAATATGGTTGTGGTGTCAAATGGAGGAAACTCTATGAAACTTGTTATTCTGAAAACAGAAGTTGTGGATTGTGGGAAAAAAATGGAAGTAGGCACGTAGCAGCAAATTTTAAAAATAATTATAGTTATGAAAAGAAGAGTTAAGGTGATCAATGCCTAGTAAGCTTGATGGCTTTATTTTTGCCATTAACAGTCGTATTTTATTTGAGCCCAGGGCTTTGTGCATGCCTGACAAGCTACTATTAACTGCATTCCTAATACCACTTACCACCATCACCGCTGCCGCCCCCACCACCACCACCGTCATCATCACCATCATCAAGATATAGGGAGACTAATAAAAATGTCTAATAATAGAAAGTGTTTAAAATACAGGAGTGGACGTGATGGTGACCTAACACTTATAAGATATGCTGTAGAGGCAATGACAGGTGAATCTCTGTGAGTTTCAAAGCCAGTCTAGTTCATGTAGAGAGTTCTAGACCAGTCAAGACTATGTAGAGCCTGTCTCAAAAACAAAACAAAAAACAAACAAAAACAACCCTGGAACCCACAGTCAAAGGAGGGAACTGATTCCTGAAGTTTATCTTCCAACCTTCCCCACACAGAAAATAATAAATCAAATAAAGTTTAAAATAAGAATAAAGTGTGTTCTTTTAAAACAAAGAAAAGGGCTCTGCCATTAAGAGCACTCTGCTTTTCCAGAGGACCAGTCTTCAATCCATACAAATGGCTCACAACCATCTCTTAACTGCAGTTGTAGGGCACCTGATGCCCTTCTGGCCTCTGAAGGCACTGCATGCATGTGGTGCACAAGCATACATGCAGGCAAACCACAGATACACATTTTAAAAATTCTTTTTTTTAAAAAAAAAAATTTTTTAAGATTTATTTTATTTATTATATGTAAGTACACTGTAGCTGTCTTCAGACACTCCAGAAGAGGGCGCCAGATCTCGTTACGGATGGTTGTGAGCCACCATGTGGATGCTGGGATTTGAACTTATCACCTTCGGAAGAGCAGTCGGGTGCTCTTACCCGCTGAGCCATCTCACCAGCCCCTCTTTTTTTTTTTTTTTTTAAGATTTATTTATTATATGTAAGTACACTGTAGCTGTCCTCAGATATTCCAGAAGAGGGCATCAGATCTCATTACGGATGGTTGTGAGCCACCATGTGGTTGCTGGGATTTGAACTCCGGACCTTCAGAAGAGCAGTCGGTGCTCTTAACCACTGAGCCATCTTGCCAGCCCCATTTTAAAAATTCTTGAAGACAAAGAAAATATTGGACCCATTTGCAATCTTGTTTGTTTGTTTGTTTGTTTATATTGAGACAAGGTTTTGTTACAAGTCCATAGCTAGGATGACCCCAAACTCACAGAGAACGGCCTGCCTCTCCTTCAGTACTGGATTAAAGCTATGTGCCACCATTCATGGCACATCAGGACCCAGTACTTAAGTACAAGATTTGCCCTCAACAGGTAGAATGACTTCTCTCTTCATAAAAAAGGAGTAGAGAGCCGGGCGTGGTGGCGCACGCCCTTAATCCCAGCACTCGGGAGGCAGAGGCAGGCGGATTTCTGAGTTCGAGACCAGCCTGGTCTACAGAGTGAGTTCCAGGACAGCCAGGGCTATACAGAGAAACCCTGTCTCGAAAAACCAAAAAAAAAAAAAAAAAAAAAAAAGGAGTAGAGAGGTGATGAAGTTGAGAATTTATCTAAGATTATTTTCTATGAAAAGTACACTTCACAGTTACCAGAATGAAATGAGTTACTATATATAAAATCTTTAGCACATTGAGCTAGTACATTAAGCTCTTTTTCTTGTACCAAAATGTCTTGCTAATATTAGTTGGTGATGTGTTATCTGTTGGTAGGAAAGGATGGATGAAACTAGCTAGGTATTAAAAAACAGTCCACTAGAGATTGAAGTCTCTTTCTTTCTTTCTTTCTTTCTTTCTTTCTTTCTTTTTTTCATTTCTTCTTAATCTTCTTCTTCTTCTCCTCCTCTTCTTGTTTTTTTGTTGTTGTTGTTTTTGTTTTTCGAAGCAGGGTCTGTCCTGAAACTCACTCTGTAGACCAAGCTGGCCTCAGAAATCCACCTGTCTCTGTCTCCCAAATGCTGGGATTAAAGGCATGCGCCACCACTGCCAAGATAACTTTCTCTTAATTTAAAAATCAAATGAAATCTCTTCTAGATAAATGTATATTCATATGTAATGATAAAAATTCTATATAGAGGCCTAAGGTGAGCTCAGAAGTCCAGCACTTGCTTAGCATACACAGGATTCTGGGTTTAATCCTCAACAACACAGAGAGAATGCCTGGCATCCTTTATTAAAATGTACAAATGGGTTAACAGTGACCCAGGCCCCTAGATTAATCTCAATAGATAACAATGCTGAGAATGAAGCAGAATAATGGGAGACTATAGTAATCAAGGGGAGACAAATGTCTGGTGCATTATTGACAGTCAAATGAATAAAATGTACACTATAGTGGTCAGGAGCTAATTATGGAGAATGCTGTTTTTTCTTTTCATTTCTAAATGTACTTATTTAGTGTATGTGTACATACATGAGTGCTGACGTCCACACACATGTGCACTGTGTAGAGGTCAGAAGACATCCTACAGGAGCCAGTTCTCTTTTTCCACCTTGTTGGGTCTGGGGATTGAACTCAGGACCTTAGGCATGTCAGCAGATGCCTTTCCCCTTCTAGCCATCCCCTAGTCCAGAAAGTTTTCTACTGTCAAAACTTAAAAAAAATATATGAAGCAGCAAGATCTACACAGAGTATTAATAAAAGAGATTAAGCCTCAAGGGCAGGCACTCTTATTTGTTTCTGTTGTTAACAAGGGTGTTTTGCTATATAGCTGTGACTGGCCTAGAACTATCTATGTAGACCAAGCTGGCCTCAGATTTATGACAATCCCCCTGCCTCTGCTTCCCATAGGCTGAGATTACAGATGTTGGCCATTACACCTACGCTGTAGCTGATGGCTTGGTAAAGCACAGGATTACTTCTGTGGAATAAATAGTTCCAATGGTAGCTGCCATCCACGCTAAAAATAGTTTGCCAGGCAGTGGTGGCACACACCTTTAATCCCAGCACTTGGGAGGCAGAGGCAGGTGGATTTCTGAGTTCGAGGCCAGCCTGGTCTACACATAGTCTACACATAGACATACACATGTCCTGAGTACCAGGACAGCCAGGGCTACACATAGAAACCCTGTCTCAAAAAACAAAAACAAAAACAAAAAGTTTATTTTATTTTTATGTGCGTAGGTGTTTGGCCTGTGTTATGTCTCTGTACCATTTGCATGCCTGGTGCCTGCAAAGTTCAGAAGAAAGCATTAGATTCCCTGGAACAGGAGTTGTCAGCTACCATGTGGGTACTGAGAATTGAACCTGTGTCCTTTGGAAGAGCAGCCAGTGCTCTTAACTACTAAGCCATTTCTACAATTGCAGCATTTACTTTAAATATATAATTCCTTCCTCTAAACAGTTCACCATGTACTTGGAGAAACCAAAAAATCAAACATTTGAAAAATTCAAGAGCAACCAATAGCATCTCTTCAGCATATCTAAAACTTAAATAAAAGCTGAAAAGGTTTCTAAAATAATGCACGTTTAAATATTATTATGAAAATAATCTTGATTTTTTTTTTTTTGGTTTTTCGAGACAGGGTTTCTCTGTATAGCCCTGGCTGTCCTGGAACTCACTTTGTAGACCAGGCTGGCCTCGAACTCAGAAATCCACCTGCCTCTGCCTCCCGAGTGCTGGGATTAAAGGCGTGCGCCACCACGCCCGGCTTTGATTTTTTTTGAGACAGGATTTCTCTCTGTAGTCCTGGCTGTCCTGGAACTCACTCTGTAGACCAGGCTGGCTTCGAACTCAGAAATCCGCCTGCCTCTGCCTCCCTAGCGCTGGGATCAAAGGTGTGCGCCACCACGCCCAGCTATAATCTTGATTTTTATAGACTTCTTGAAAGTACGTTGGGATTCCACTAAGGTCTGATGACCTTATTTTAAGAATTTGTTACTAAATATTTATATAGTGAATGTTTGGAACTTGCAAGGCTAGTGTACTAGGTTCTGGAAAAATAATTATGTTTCTTAGTTTTAAAGAAACTCAAGTTCTATATATTAAAATATATTTGATTACCCAGCTAGTGAGATGGGGATAGGAGGTCAGGGGCAGTCCCTCAGACAACCTCAGGTGGGAAACCTACCCGTGTGTACTGGCTAGTTTTGTGTCAACTTGACACAGCTGGAGTTATCACAGAGAAAGGAGCTTCAGTTGAGGAAATGCTTCCATGAGATCCAACTGTAAGGCATTTTCTCAATTAGTGATCAAGCGGGGAGGTCCCCTTGTGGGTGGTGCCATCTCTGGGCTGGGAGTCTTGGTTCTATAAGAGAGCAGGCTGAGCAAGCCAGGGAAAGCAAGCCAGTAAAGAACATCCCTCTATGTTCTCTGCATCAGCTCCTGCTTCCTGACCTGCTTGAGTTCCAGTCCTGACTTCCTTTGGTGATAAACAGCAGTATGGAAGTGTAAGCCGAATAAACCCTTTCCTCCCCAACTTGCTTCTTGGTCATGATGTTGTGCAGGAATAGAAACACTGACTAAAACAAATTGGTACCAGGAGTGGGGTATTCCTGTGACAACCTGACCATGTTTTGGGGAGGACTGTGGAAGGACTTTGGAACTTTGGGTTAGAAGATCTATTCTGTGTTAATAGCTTTGTGAGATGTTGTGTAGGAGCTTGGAAGATAATGTTGAGAACAGTGCAGAAGATGGAGGCCTGGCTTGTGAAATTTCAGAGGGAAAATTAAAGACTCTTTTAAGGGCTATTGCTATTTTGGAGTTTGATTATTCTGTGGTTCTGGTTAGCTGAGGCTGAAGAATCAGCTGTGATTAACAAGATACCAGAACTACTAAAGTAAAACCTTTGCATTACTGGGACTATTGATGCTGGTTAACTGGAGCTAAGAAATTAGCGGTGATTAAGAAGAGACCAGCATCGTTGAGGTGATATCTTCTGGGAAGTGTTTTCTGAAAGCACAAAGAGGCTGTGTTCCAAAGATAGCCAAGGTTGTACTCCTGCTGCAGTGGGACTTGGTAATGTGTAAGAGTTACCCAGGTGGTACTGGTTTTAAAGGCATGAAGGGGTCATGCAGAGCAGCTGAGGCCACGCAAGCATTGTGAGAGGCCATGGAAGACCATTGGTGAAAGTGCAGCCTCAGTTGCAATTGATGGCCCAGGACTGAAGGGGTCATGCAAAGGAGTTGAGGCTTGGCACCATGAAGAGAGCTTATGAGAGGCTAGTGTTGAAGCCTAGTTACAGTGGAAGACAGCAGCATTTTGGAGATGCCACTATCATGGAATGACCACCAAGAACAGCAGCAGCTGTGAAGTACAGGCAGCTGGAGCCTAGGAGACAAGGTGTGTGCTACAAAGGGCATGGCTGGAGAAGTGACCCAAGCCCTTGGAGGAGCCCAGAAGATCATGAGTTGGATCCCAGACATTGGACGGTTGGAGAATGATTTTTGCTTTTGATTGTGACTGTGCCCTGATATTTTTCCCTCTTGAAGGAAGTTTTTTAGTGAAGCCCACAGTTAAGAGACTTTGAATTTTAAAGCACTTTGAATTTTAAAAGATACTGGAGGGCTGGTGAGATGGCTCAGCAGGTAAGAGCACCCGACTGCTCTTCCGAAGGTGATAAGTTCAAATCCCAGCATCCACATGGTGGCTCACAACCATCCGTAACGAGATCTGGCGCCCTCTTCTGGAGTGTCTGAAGACAGCTACAGTGTACTTACATATAATAAATAAAATAAATCTTAAAAAAAAAAGATACTGGATATTTTAAAAGGATTGAATTTTTAATATATAAAGACTGTGGGACTTTTTTTTTTTTTTTTTTTTTGGTTTTGTTTTCGAGACAAGTTTCTCTGTATAGCCTTGGCTGTCCTGGAACTCACTTTGTAGACCAAGCTGGCCTCGAACTTAGAAATCCGCCTGCCTCTGCCTCCCAAGTGCTGGGATTAAAGGTGTGAGTCACCACGCCCGGCAACTGTGGGACTTTTAAAGATATTTAAGATCTTGGGGTTGAATAAGAACTAAGGATTGAGGCTTACTAGTAATGTATTTGTGTGTCAAGTTGACAAGGGTTCAATTGTACTGGCTAGGTTTGTGTCAACTTGACACAGCTGGAGTTATCACAGAGAAAGGAGCTTCAGTTGAGGAAATGCCTCCATGAGATCCAACTGTAAGGCATTTTCTCAATTAGTGATCAAGGGGGGAGGTCCCCTTGTGGATGGTGTCATCTCTGGGCTGGGAGTCTTGGTTCTATAAGAGAGCAGGCTGAGCAAGCCAGGGGAAGCAAGCCAGTAAAGAATATCCCTCCCATGGCCTCTGCATCAGCTCCTGCTTCCTGACCTGCTTGAGTTCCAGTCCTGATTTCCTTGGTGATGAACAGCAGTATGTAAGTGTAAGCTGAATAAACCCTTTCCTCCCCAACTTGCTTCTTGGTCATAATGTTTGTGCAAGAATAGAAACCCTGACTAAAACACCATGTGATCAGCCCTGACAGTCATTGTTTTCTTGGTCAGAGCTATTAGGGAGGCTGGAGCTGAGGATTTAAGTACCAGGCAGAGTCAACCTGTGCCACATAATGGGACTCAAAATAAACATATGCTTAAGTTAAAAAAACAAACAAAAAAACAAAAAAACAAAACCCAAACCATGTCTTCTGACCTGTCACTCTGAAGCCACAGTGGTAGCAATAGCATCCTTTTTACCGTTTTAGATAATTACAATGGATAGGATGCCTCTATATGTCTACAAGCTCCCTGTCAGGAGCACTGTATTCTACATGATGGTGGCCATGGAATTTTGTCACACACACACCAGTGTCTCTCCTTCCACCCCTGGTTTCTGGGAACCATCACCTTAGGTTAATGTGGAGAGCTTTTGGGGACTGCTTGGCAGGAATTTGACTTTGGGCCAGGACAAGGAAGTAAGCTCCGGCGGGAATCTGATTTTAGGCAGGAACAGGGAAGTAGGCTTCAGGCAAGATTGTGACTTTGGGCCTAGCATGGTGGCGCACACCTTTAATTCCAGCACTCGGGAGGCAGAGGCAGGCGAATTTCTGAGTTCGATGCCAGCCTGGTCTACAGAGTGAGCTCCAGGACAGCCAGGGTTATACAGAGAAACCCTGTCTCAACCCCCCACCCCCCCAAAACTGTGACTTTGGGCTAGGACAGGGAAGTAGGCTCAGCTATCTTTGTCATCCTGGTAAGCCCTAGGAAACAGTGACCACAGGACTTTGTTTATTGCCTTGCTAGTTCCTTGACTATTTGTGTTTATTGTCTTGCTTGTTCCTTAACCTAGAACTGACCTTATTACTTGCATGTAAATAAAATGGTATAAAAGCAGACTGGGAGAAAAAAAAACACTCCTCAGCCTCAGAACTGGCTGGGATCATGCTACAATGTTGTCTAATTGAGTTTTCTTTCTCCTCCTCCTCCTCCTCCTCCTCCTCCTCCTCTTCTTCTTGTTCTTCTTCTTCTTCTTTTTTTGGTTTTTCGAGACAGGGTTTCTTTGTGTAGCCCTGGCTGTCCTGGAACTCAATCTATAGACCAGGGTAGCCTCAAACTCAGAAATCCGCCTGCCTCTGTCTCTGCCTCCCAAGTGCTGGGGCTAAAGGCATGCTTCACCACACCTGGCTTGAGTTTTCTTTTTTTTTTTCGAGACAGGGTTTCTCTGTGTAGCCCTGGCTGTCCTGGAACTCACTTTGTAGACCAGGCTGGCCTCGAACTCAGAAATCCGCCTGCCTCTGCCTCCCGAGTGCTGGGATTAAAGGCGTGCGCCACCACGCCCGGCTTGAGTTTTCTTTTTTAACCTTTGCTCTTGCCCGGGAGAACCTGTTGACTGACTGGTCAGGTTTATACAATTTGTGCACAAAAATATGAATCTTGAAAGATCATCGTGGACAATCCTTCCAGGATCCTGGTTATGTGGCAAAATAAATTAGAAACACCTGCTGAAGGACAGCCAAGAGTTTACAACAGTGTGAAAGAGCAATGGTAGCACACACCTTTAATCCCAGCACTGGGGAGGCAGAGACAGGCAGATTTCTGAGTTCGAGGCCAGCCTGGTCTACAAAGTGAGTGCCAGGACAGCCAGGGCTACACAGAGAAACCCTGTCTGGAAAAACAAAACAAAACAAAACAAAACAAAACAAAACAAAACAAAACAAAACAAAACAGCAATGCACAAGATAGCCAGACCTCTTATCTGATATCTGATATCTGACCTGTTATCTGATGTTAGAAATGATTTGAACATAATTAAAACATGCCCTGGTCTTGTATATCACCAGTAAAGCATTTCACAATCATCAGTTAAAAGTGATAATGTAATTTAAAGTTTTCTCAATGTTTCTCCTAATGGACCACCAAATGATAACCCAAATAAGGGACTGGAGAAATGGTTTCAGGAGAGCGGGTCTTCATAGAGAAACCTTGCCTGGAAAAAACAAAATAAAATAAGTAAGTAAAGACACACACACAACAACTAAAGCCAGTGAAAGCCCAGCACTGTAGCTTTAGAGAGGTGGAAGCAGGGACAGTAGGAACTTGGGGCTATCCTTGGCTACGTATGGGATTTAAAATCATTGAGGACTTCTGTACCACCTCATCTCAAAACAACAACAAAACAAAAAGAATAAAAAACCAAAACCCCCAAACAAGCTCGGCAGTGGTGGCGCACACCTTTAATCCCAGCACTTGGGAGGCAGAGGCAGGCAGATTTCTGAGTTCGAGGCCAGTCTGGTCTACAAAGTGAGTTCCAGGATAGCCAGGGCTATACAGAGAAACCATGTCTCGACGCCCCCCCCCCAAAAAAAAAACTAAAAAAAAAAAACCCCAAAACCAGTTTTATGAATGTTTAAAAAGCCGGGCATGGTGGCACATGCCTTTGATCCCAGTGAAAGATTCTGAGAAAAATGTAACAGGTCACAAAAACCCTGAAACTGGGAAAAGAGATTTCACTATTAGCAGAAAGCCTTTACATAGCTGAACTTAATAGCCTGAACATTTCTTGAATCTGTGTGCTTGCCCCTACTGTTCTTTGAATGCATGTATTTGCCAACTGATATAGCTCACTGCCAAGTGTTTGTGGTTTGGTTGATGGATTGAGCTACGGCTCAGTGCCAAGTGTTTGTGGTTTAGATGCTGGACTGAGATTGAAAAGTTTTACTGTGCATCTGAGTGTGACAATCTTTTGTGTACCCATTTCATCTTCCTTGTATCCATGACTTCCACCTCCTCCTCCTTTCCCCCTTGAGGGACCATAAATACTGGGTCCTCTTTTTCCTCGGGGTTGACTCCTCTATCCACTTCTGGGATATGGGTTGTCCCCAGAACTCTGGCTTTCCCCGAATAAAGCCTCGTGTGATTTACATCAAGACTATTTCTCAAGCAGGGCATGGTGGCACACGCCAGAGGCAGGCGGATTTCTGAGTTCAAGGCCAGCCTGGTCTACAGAGTGAGTTCCAGGACAGCCAGGGCTACTCAGAGAAACCCTGTCTCGAAAAACCAAAAAAAAAAAAAGAAAAAAGCCGGGCGGTGGTGGCTCATGCCTTTAATCCCAGTACTCGGGAGGCAGAGGCAGGCGGATTTCTGAGTTTAAGGCCAGCCTGGTCTACAAAGTGAGTGCTAGGACAGCCAGGGCTATACAGCGAAACCCTGTCTTGAAAAACCAAAAAAAGACTTAATTTAAGAAATTAAGACTTATAGATGAATATTTGTAACTATATTATTCATAGTTTCTTCAAATTTGAAATGACTCAAAGTCTTTTTCCCCCCAAAGAATATTTTTTATTGATTATTTGGTAATTTCTATCATGCATCCTGAACACACTCACTTAGCAGTCCTCCCAGGTCTGCCTCTCCACCCTTGTGTAATACATGATATTACACACATGTTGCCTCTCAAACAAAATAATGAGCAGGGGTGAGGAGAGAGGGAGGAGGAAGAGGAGGAAAAGGAGGGAGAGGAGGAAGAAGAGGAAGAGGAGAAGGAGGAGAGAAGAAGGAAGGAATCCAGTTTGTGTTGCCCATATACTCACTGGAGCTTGGTCAAACTCCCAGCGGCCAGCCAGCCCCTTAAAGAAACTTGAGTCCTCCTTCCCCACCCCCACTAGGAGCCATCAATTGGGAGAATTACAGTTTAGCACCCTTATCACAGTTGTGGTTTTTTTTTTTTGGTTTTTCGAGACAGGGTTTCTCTGTGTAGCCTTGCCTGTCCTGGAACTCACTCTGTAGACCAGGCTGGCCTGGAACTCAGAAATCTATCTGCCTCTGCCTCCCGAGTGCTGGGATTAAAGGTGTGCGCCACCATGCCTGGCTCATCACAGTTTTTAATTGTTCTCTTCCGTGGCTTCCTGTCTAGGCTGTTAGTGTTACTGTTATACTGCTTGTGTGTGTGCATCATATATATGCAATGCACATACAGGCCAGAAGAGGGCATCAGAACACTTGGAACTCAACTTCCAGGGGCTTGTAAACTGCCTGTGTTAGTGTTGGGAACGGAACCCTAGTCCCCTGGAAGATTGACAGGTGTTCTTAACCCCCAAGATAGCTCTCTTGCCTCCCCACCTCCCCCTCCTTTTAGTTTTTTGTTTGTTTGTTTGTTTGTTTGTTGTTTTTTGTTCTTGTTTTTCGAGACAGGGTTTCTCTGTGTAGCTCTGGCTGTCCTGGAACTCGCTTTGTAGACCAGGCTGGCCTCGAACTCAGAGATCCACCTGCCTCTGCCTCCCGAGTGCTGGGATTACTTTTAGGTTTTTTGAGAAACAAACTTCTTCTGTAGTCTAAGCTGGCCTTGGATTCATGAGATCCTCTAGTATCAAACTCCCAAGTGCTGGGATTATAGTTGTACATTACTATACCTGGCTTTCGGGACTGGGGTGGGGGGTAATGGTGTGGGCGTGTCCCCTGTCTCTGTCTTTCTCTCATTTTCTTTCTGAGATAGGGTCTATGTGGCCTAGACATTGTGATTCTCCTGCCTCACTGTCCCAGTACAAACTCCTCTTACTCTTTGCTAGGACCCAGGGCTTCAAGCATGCTAAGCAAAGGTTCACTCTTGTGATATTACACACATGTTGCCTCTCAAATACAAATAAAACAACACAGAAAAAGATAAAAGTTATAATTGGGAGATAAACAAGTTCTTTCCAAAATTAATATAAAGGTCTTTAACAGGATATTTGCATTTATTGGAGCTCTGTCCATTGCAAGAGGAGGGAAAAAAAAAAACCATTTTAAGCCTAAAAAGAGAAGTATACTCAACCTTCCAGAGGAGGAAGAAGAGCTGTCTGTAGGCACCTGTGTCTGTGCCCTTGGTACATCAGTCCCTCTGTCTCAATATAGCCTCTGAACATGGGATTCTCTTAACCCCAGCTCTGTGCTGGACTCTCTACAACTTCACAACACAGCAGAAGGGTCTCTTGTTGGCCAGGTTCACTTAGAACCCCAGGGAAGAAGTGACCATCCTAGCTAGCAGTGAAGGAGTTAGTCATGGAGCACATCGCGGCAATATTAATGTCTCAGTTTCTGTTTGTCCTCCAAATAAGGATTATCTCCCTTTTGTGTGCAGAGTACAGACACCAAGTCAAGTGGCAATCATTGTGCCACCTCGGGGCAAGTTATTCTGATACATGATCACAGTAAGATTAACATGCAGAGGTCATGATTATTTTACCTGCCAAAGTAATACTCATTTCACAGCCTTTAAAACATCTCTTCACCTGTTCTTTATTCATTTTCTGAAAACGAAAAAAAAAAAATGGTGAGACAGGTTACTGTGTAGCCCAGGCTGCTTTTTGAAGCCCTGATCTATCTTTCTTTCTTTCTTTCTTTCTTTCTTTCTTTCTTTCTTTCTTTCTTTCTTTCTTTCTGTCTTTCTTCCTGTCTTCCTTCCTTCCTTCCTTCCTTCCTTCCTTCCTTCCTTCCTTCCTTCCTTCCTTCCTTTCTTTTTTGGTTTTTCGAAACAAGGTTTCTCTGTATAGCCCCTGAGTGCTGGGATCAAAGGTGTGCGCCACCACACCCGACTTCCAGTACATTTTTGTTGTTGTTGTTGTTTTTTGAGACACGGTTTCTCTTTATAGCCCTGGCTGTCCTCGAACTCACTTTGTAGACCAGGCTGGCCTTGAACTCAGAAATCCGCCTGCCTCTACCTCCCGAGTGCTGGGATTAAAGTCGTGTGCCACCATGCCCGACTTCCAGTACACTTTTCTATTAATTCATATTAATGTCTGGAGCATTGGGGACTATAGATGTACACAGTTACAACTGGATTCACCTTCCTCTGCATCCCAAGTGCTGGGATTAAAGGGTGTGTGCTACCGCCTGGCTCTTGCTTTATCTTTTAATTTGACTTTTGGGAATTCAACTCATTCAGGTAGCCCAGAATGTTCTTGAATTCCCTACATAGCTGAGGATGACCTTGAACTTCTGACCTTCCTGCCTTCACTAGCATTGGTTAAGGTCAGGAGCCACCTTGCTCGGTGGGGTAGCGGGCTGGTGTGGGTGGTTCTCCTGACCTCCTTGGAAAAGACTGAGTCCTTTAAGACTTAGCAGCTGCACTTTCTGCACTTCTCTCGTTTGCTTAATATTGAAACGAGAGCATTTTTAGTAAGTTTCTCAGCTCGTGTTTTAGAATATTTTTGGGAAAAAGCATGACTGTGCATTTAGGGTTTGGTCTACATTAATTCCTCTGCAAACTGGTCTTATTTTGAAGGTACACATGTAGTTCTCAGAATGTTCTGGTTGTCATTGTTGTTGTTATTGTTGTTATTCTTATATCCATCCTCTGTCCCTTAAAAAAAATTCCAGGAAAGCTTCTTTATCTGCATTTTTCAAGACCCCAAAGATTTCTACCTTGCCTTATTTATAAAGCAAATTAGCTTACCAAATGTCTGCCAGGTTGCTATCAGTTGCTCCCTGGGACATCTGAGGCTAGTAGTCCTGGGAAGCACACAGATGTGCCGCCTGCTTTGGGGCGTGTGAACTACTTAAAGGTTGTTTCCTCTGCTAGCACTTACTTAACAGGCTAAAAGAAATAAACGTTAAAGAGCTGGTACATACTAGAAACTCAAGGAGCATTGTCCACTGTAATAATTCCCAGTTAGTCATAATCAGACAGGTATGTGAGTGGTATAAGCAGGGAGAAGGAAGGCTGGTTCTTTGCCCTTTAGAACCTCACCAGCCTCAGTAACCCTTGCACTAAGGCAGGAAGCGCTGGTTTGAAGGTAGCCTGAGTTACAAAATATTTCAGAGGGCTGGTGAGATGACTCAGTGGGTAAGAGCACTAACTGCTCTTCCGAAGGTTCCTGAGTTCAAATCCCAGCAACCACATGGTGGCTCACAACCACCTGTGTAGCTACAGTGTGTACTCATATACATAAAAGATAAATAAATAAACCTTAAAAAGACAAAGTATTTCAGATACATAGATGTAAAAAAGTAAATCTTTGGGGGCTGGTGAGATGGCTCAGCGGGTAAGAGCTCCCGACTGCTCTTCCAAAGGTGATAAGTTCAAATCCCAGCAACCACATGGTGGCTCACAACCATCTGATCTGGCTCCCTCTTCTGGAGTGTCTGAAGACAGCTACAGTGTACTTACGTATAATAAATAAAATAAAATCTTAAAAAAAAAAAAAGTAAATCTTTAAAACAACAACAGCAAAGAACAAAACAAACCCATTGAAACCCCCAAAGCCCCAGGAAAAAGATAAGTTAGTAAAGCTGTGGGGATGAGAATTTTCTGCTCAAGACAGTTATTGAATACATCAGAACCTTTTAATCTTTTAAATAGTTTTTTACTTATGGGCGTTTTGCCTGCATTGGTGTATTACTGTGCAGCACTTGCACGCAGCGGCCAGAAGAGGGCGTTGGGTTCCCTGAAATTAGATTTAAAGATAGTGAGCTGCTATCCCGGTGCGAGGAATCAAACCTGGGTCTTCTGGAAGAGCAGCTAGTGTTTTTTTGTTTTTTTGTTTTTTGGTTTTTGAATTACTCATTCCATTCGTTTACATCTCAAATGATATCCCACTCCCGGTTACCCCTCTACCAATCCCCCTCACCCCTCCCCTTTGCAAATATGAGAATGCTCCCCCGCCCACCCACACTCTCCCAGCCCATGCGCTCTTAACCACTAATTCATCTCTCCAGCAACCCTGGGGATATAGCTCAGTTGTAGTGCTTCCCTTTCATGCACCGTGCTCTGGGCTCAACCCCTGACCCTGTAAACCAGGCATAGTGCACTTTGAGATGGAGGTAGGAATTCAGGGTCATCTTAGTTTACATTGAATGCTTGAGGCCAGTCTGGGCCACAGGAGATGTCTTAAAACTCATAAAGAAGCGAGCAAACTAACCAAAAACTCTCACGGAATAGTGATCGGGTTCCAGTGGCTGGTCTCTCTGTCTTTGTCTCTCTCTGATCCGGACAGCGAGAACAGTGATGTTGGTGGATTTTGAAGAGATAATGTAAGGAGCTTGGTTGTTCTCTCCAGTAAAGAGTTTGGGTAAGAGGATAACGAGAGGGTCAAGGACATGGCTCAGCAAGTAAAGGTGCTTGTCGCCAAATCTGATGACTTGAGTTTAATCCTCAGGAAATCACATGATAAAGGAGAACCAGCTTCCACAAGGTTTTCTCTGACTATATCTGTATCAAAGGACTTCTACTCAAACAAATAACTTGAATGTAATTTTTAAAAAGACAAAAAAACAAACAAAGCAAAAACAATAAAAAAACCCAACCTTACTTTTAATGTGGGCAGTGGTGGGCACCCCTTAATTCCCAGCACTCAGGAGGCAGAGACAGGCAGATCACTCTGTTTATAGAAACATAGAAACCTTGTCTCAAAAAATAAAAACCAAACCAAACCAAACCAAACCAAGCAAATCAAGACAAAAAAAATCTTGACCTTTAAAAAAATTATTTTAGGAGACTCAGGAAGTATTTAGGAAGCAGCTTCAATAATAGGAATTCAGTAGTAATTAAGTCTCTGATAACAGCAATCAACATCTGAAGACCAGATACAGATACCTAAAATACATCTGGTAGATGTTGTGTTTAATTCCTATGTTCCAGGCAAATAAAGGAAAAAAAAACCCCACTTTTCTTTTTCTTTAGTCTTCTCTCATATATTACATCCCGACTGCAGAGAAACCACTTTTATTATATTAAAGATTGTCTTTGCGCCGAGTTCTTGTGTAGGTAATAGTTTTGAAAGTTGGGAGCCAACAAGTTAGAGAGAGCCCACAGTAGCAGAGCCCCAGCCTGATGGGTGGTGGGTGGTTGGTGGTGGAAGCCCGCCGAGGGGCGGAGCTTGGACGGAGGGAGTGGCCAGCCAGGGGCGGGGACCGCGCAGAAGTGCTCTGCGGCTCCGGGTATCGCGAGAGTTGGGCGGGCCAAGCCTTCGCAGCAGTCAATTCCCCCACCCTCCCGGGAGGAGCGGAGGGCCCGGACTCTGCAAATTCTGAGCTCTCATCATGGCGGCGGCGGCGGCCGCGGCGGCCGTCGGGGGCCTGCAGCCGCCCCAGCCGGAAGCGCCGGCACAGGGGCCGGCTTTAGACAAGGCGGCCACCGCCGCGCACCTAAAGGCCGCTCTCAGCCGTCCGGATAACCGTGCGGGCGCCGAGGAGCTGCAGGCGCTGCTGGAGCGGGTGCTGAACGCCGAGCGGCCGCTGGCCGGGGCTGCGGGCGGCGAGGAGGCGGCGGGCGGCGGCGGCCCGGGCGAGGCGGAGGAGGATGCCCTGGAGTGGTGTAAGTGCCTTCTGGCCGGCGGCGGCGGCTACGAGGAGTTCTGCGCGGCCGTGCGGGCCTACGACCCCGCGGCGCTCTGCGGCCTGGTCTGGACGGCCAACTTCGTGGCCTACCGCTGCCGGACGTGCGGCATCTCCCCCTGCATGTCGCTGTGCGCGGAGTGCTTCCACCAGGGCGACCACACCGGACACGACTTCAACATGTTCCGCAGCCAGGCCGGGGGCGCCTGCGACTGCGGGGACAGCAACGTAATGCGGGAGAGCGGGTGAGTGGAGCCCCGGCGAGGGGAGCCGGGCCGTGTGGTCTTGGCGGGGGTCGGGGAGGGAGCCCTCGAGGGTTGGGGGGAGATCTGGAAGCCGACCCGCATCTGCCAGGGGAAGCTTGGGGGAGCGCGCAAGGGGTTGGAGGTGACTGAGCTGTCACTGGTGGGAAGGGGGTGGGGAAGAGAGGAGAGCATGTGCGGGGAACCAGGCTGAGGATTTTCGAGGAGGTCAGGGTGGGCGAGTGATGGGGGAAAAGGGGTTCAGAGTGTGCGGCGAGAGGGCAGGGACCGGGAGCGGATGCTTGCGGGGGGAATCTGGTGTGGAGCTGTCAGTTGTGTACTTGTTGAGGAAAGGGTGTACAGCTGCCTGCCTGGTTCTGGGGAAGAGCCTTAGAAGTGATTTAGATTGACTGGGAGGGAGTGGTTTGGGATCTGAATTGGGTCTGTTGGGTCACAGGAGGCCGAGGGCCAGGGAGAGGGTCTTAGGACTGCAGGTTAGGACCCTTGTGGGGGGTGGGGGGAAGCGTCTGAACCGTGTCTGTGTGCCTTTCGGAGTGAGGGACAGGGCTCTGGAGCTAAGGGGGTTGCGGGAGGAGGGAAGGGGAGGGGCTTGCATAAAAAGGGACTGTTGAGCTGTCAGTGGAGTATGTGATATGCTGGAGTGACCGAGAACTGGGCTCCTGAGCTGTCAGATATAGAATACGCCTCACACCAGAAGGAGGAGGAAATCACTGAGCGAATTAGGAATCAAGTGCTGGTGGGTTTTATCTAGTTAAGGGCGCCTTATTCATTAATACAAGAACATCCGTCTCAAAGGAGACACTCCACACATGCATCTTTGACAAACGTATTAATGCGGGCAGTGCACCTGTTGTGCCATTGCACCTATGCCTTAATCTACTTACACTACATACCTTACATAGGAGTTGTTAGAGGCTGGAGAAGAGGTTTCTGAGCAGACGGACGAAGAAAAAGGATTCAGGAGTTAGCAAGACCCTGCAAAGAGTAATCATCAGGGCTAGCAATTAGAGCTAGATTTTTTTCTCTTTGCTTTTAGCATTTCAATATTTATATATTATTGAATATAAAAGCCAAAATAATCTATAGTGAAAAATTCCCTCCTTTCTGGTCTCTTATCTGCCAGTTCCTTCTTATTGCTTTTAGTTTCAGTCCAAAGCAAGCAACAATAAACGTTTCCTCGTCCTGCTGTCTCCTCTCATGCAGAAGGTAACATGGTTGTACATCTTCCCTCCATGTGGGTTCTTGATTTTGTAGTGTAAAGACAACTATACAATGTTTGGTGAGTTTGCTGCCCATGATTTAATAATGCCATTTTATGGGCAAGGAAAGGCTTAGTATAAAATAAAAACCTAGGTGTACCAGTCTTCTCTCACCTGTAGAAGAATATCACTGGGGTAAATTTACAAAAGTGGGACCTAAAAATTGTTCTTCTTAAGACTTGTAGTAATTACTTATGGAATGGCTTGTTTGCCAGTAGCTTCTTTTTAATTTTAATTTTTCTGTTTTTTTTGTTTTTTTTTGTTTTTTTGTTTTTTTGTTTTTCGAGACAGGGTTTCTCTGTGTAGCCCTGGCTGTCCTGGAACTCACTTTGTAGACCAGGCTGGCCTCGAACTCAGAAATCCGCCTGCCTCTGCCTCCCGAGTGCTGGGATTAAAGGTGTGCGCCACCACGCCCGGCTATTTTTTGGTTTTTTCGAGACAGGATTTCTCTGTGTAGCCCTGGCTGTCCTGGAACTCATTCTGAGGACCAGGCTGGCCTCGAATTCAGAAATCTACCTGCCTCTGCCTCCCAAGTGCTGGGATTAAAGGCGTGCGCCACCACTGCCCGGTGCTAGTAGCTTCTTTAACAGTGTTATTAAAACTTTAGATTTTTTTTTCTGTTTGGTGGAAGTGGTCAAATTTTAATTGATTTACGTAATTTAACTCATATAATCTTTAGCAATTTTGAGATACTGTTGTTATTCTCATTGGAAAGGAAAACAGGGCATAGATTTTTAAAACTTGGTAAAGCCCCCGCATTAAGTTAAGTATAATAAGTAAGCTAGGCTTGGTATGGTAGGTAAGCTAGGCTTGCTGACTGTAACTGTTGACCTTTCAGCTACTCCCCCTACTGTATTCTTTAATTTGTTTTGGGGCATTTACCTGGGGTGTTGGGCATTCTAAGAATGTGCTCTCCTACTTTCTTGTACCTTCAATCCTATTGAATCAATACTATTCTTACTGGTTTTTCTGCTCAGCACTGTTTTGTCTTTTTGATTTTAATCCTATTTTAAAACCTCCAATTGAAAATAAATTTTTATTTCATGTATATGTATTGTGTGTGTGTGTGTGTGTGTGTGTGTGTGTAGGTCAGGAGACAAATTTGTGGAGTCAGCTTTCTCCTTATACTATTATGAGGGCTCTGGAGACCAAATTTAGGTGGTTCAGCTTGTGTGGCAAGCTTTTTTCATGCTGAGCCATCCTGCTGGCCTGTCGTCCTCCTTTTAAAAAGAGGGATGTCGAGTCACGGATGACTTAGAGCAGTCTCTTACAGACACAAAGACATTTTTACTTTTTGTTCTAGGTTAGCATTCAGGGGAACTAAGAATGAAATAATGTTGGGTCTTTTGGAATTTGGAACAAAGTGTTAATTATCAGTTTTTTTCTGGATGAAGTGCAAATCTGGCATTTTAAAATTATGATGCTTCATTGTGGAAGTGGAAATAATGTTAGTCAGGTTTTTCTTCTGTTTGAGATAAGTTCCTGGAACTTGCTGTATAGACCATGCTGGCTTTCAACTTTCAGTTACCCTCTTGCTTCTGACTTTCAAGTGTTGTAATTATAGGTGTGAGCCACCACGTTGGGGACCTCCTCCACCTCCTCTTCTTTTTTGAGACAGGGTCTTAATGTCTAACCCCAGCTGGCTGTGAATTCACAGACTTCTTGCCTCATTCCTCCTAATGCTGGGATTACAGATGTGAGTCATTATGCCCAGCTTCTAATAAGTTTGTTAGTTTGTTTGTTTATTTATTTATTTAGAATACAAACACAGATTTAGGACATCCATACTATAGATAGGTCCAGGTATTTTTATTGAGATTCAGGGAATTTATTTTCCCTATGGTAGCAGTTATATGTGAATTGACTTACTGTTTATTGATTTAATTGTAAATCAATGTCTTGGAGAAACAGAACTCTTGCCTGTGTGTTCCAGGAATTGCCGTGTCCAGTTTCATGGACAAGACTGAACAGTGGACTGAATTGGAGCCGTGTGATTATTCTGAGATTTTTACAACTTAGTGGCTAGGTGAAATTTGGTCTGAATACCTACTCTCCTACTTTTAGAGCGATAGTGATGGTCAGGCTTATAGACTAAGATGCTGCTTCTGGAACTATTTTAGGACTAGAAATCAACAAATTGTAACTGTGTTCCAGGTGGGCAGACCTGTGTTACCCTGAAACAGTCACTAAAGTTTGCTGAAAACTGAGAATGTGTGTATTTCGGAGTTGCTCTTTGATTAGCATGAAGTGCATCTGTCCCACTGGTTAGGCAGTCTCAGAAAGGTGGCATGTCCCTGTATTCTTACTACTGCATTGATCAACTGCAGTGCCGAGGACTGAACCCTGGGCCTCATCTGTTGCTAGGAATATGCTCTATCCCAGAGCTATGCTTTATCCTTGTGTCTGTGTACTTAGTAACGGAAGAAATCATGGTGTGTCTTCATCCTTTTTATGTGTCTGACCGTTGTTGTAAGATGTTGTGTGACTGGAGATAATCAATTATAATGGTACTAGCATTTCATTTACAAATTTACAATTATAGGAATATGGGATTTTTATTTTATTTATTATTTATTTATTTATTTATTTGTTTTTTTTTGTAGACCAGGCTGGCCTCAAACTCAGAAATCCACCTGCCTCTGCGCCCCGAATGCTGGGATTAAAGGTGTGCGCCACCATGCCCGGCTATTTTTTATTTTTTATTTTTTTTAGATTTATTTTTGTTTTATTATATGTAAGTACACTGTAGCTGTCCTCAGACACTCCAGAAGAGGGAGCCAGTTCTCGTTACGGATGGTTGTGAGCCACCATGTGGTTGCTGGGATTTGAACTTATCACCTTCGGAAGAGCAGTAGGGTGCTCTTACCCGCTGAGCCATCTCACCAGCCCCTATTTTTTATTTTTTTAAGGCAGGGTTTTCTACTTACCTGTGGCTGGTTGTCCTAAAACAAAACAAAACACCAACAAACAAACAAACAAACAAACAAACAAAAAAACCAAACCACTCACAGAGTTTTTTCCTGCCTCTGCTTCCTGAGTGCTGGTATAATGGCAAGTGCTACCACTTCAACTATTTTTTGATTTAGTAACATTGCTATTGTCAGTGTAATAGTAGAATTAGCAGATACATGAAATAAAGAGAGAGAATAATTGAGAACTTATTTGTGAGATGATATCACAAAGGATATGGGAATGTGTTTATAGTTTTAATAACGGTATACCTGGGCTGGGGAGATGTCTCAGTGCTTAAGAGTAATTATAGCTCTTGCAGAGAACTTGGGTTCAGTTTCCAGCACCCACATGATGACTTACAACTACTGTTACTCTAGTTCCAGGGGATCCAGCATTCTCCTCTAGTCTCTGGGGGTATTGCACACATGTATGCATACAGGTAAAATACACAAGCTTAAAGTAAAAATAAAAATAAGATAGAAAAGAATCTTGACAAGGAAAACAGTGTATAACCATATGATGTTTTTATCTGTGGTGCTGGCAATTGAAGTACCTATGCTTTCCCACATGCACAAGAGTCACTATAGAGTAAGTGGAATTGTCATAAATAGTTGATGGGTGGGTGAACTTAAAAACAAGACAAATGAAAGTGAAATAGTGTGATGAGAAATGTAGAATAAATTCTGACCGGCTAGTTTTAGGCTCTAATGGAATACTAAACAGAACTGGGATTTTACACATTCCTTTAAGTTTGATGTATTTTGACTATTTTAAATATATTATCATGAATTACATATAATTTTTTTTTTTGCCACTTTGCTTACTTTCTCCCAGATTTTAAGGTCCTTAAAAAGGAGGGGGGGGGCACCCTAGAGGCCAGCATAGATGCACTCAGTAGACGCTTCCTCAATGGTAAATCGGGCTGATAGTAGCTGCCCTAAGGTTACATTGCTTTACTGGTCACGAGCTAGCATTGATTATTAGATTCATAGCAGCTATTTTCAGAGAGTTTAGGATAGTTTTCCCTACTACCCTATGTCAAAATGTCAAAAGCAGTATCTTTTGGCTATAAAAGAAATATGAGTGGATAAAATAAAAGGTCCAGGTCCATTTCCCAGTAAGGGATTTCTCTCATTTTCATTTGACTGTAATTATGTACTTAGAAGATGTTAGCAAGAACAGTATGTCTAGCTATTTTGTTGGAATATTTAGGTAGTTTAGCTTTGTGCAGTGCTTAAGTAGAGACGGTGAATATCTGGTTAACACTATTCCTCTTCATTATTTTCTTCAATATGTATTGGACAGTGTCTCATATTAGAACATAGTACATTTTCTTTCTTTTAAAACCTTTTTTCTGTTTTATGTATTTGAGTGTTTTGCTTGAATACATGTCTGTGGATCCTTTGCATGCCTGATGCTAGGAGAGGGCCTTGGATTCCCTGGAACTAGAGTTACAGATGGTTTTGGATCCCCATGTGGGCTGGGAGTTGATCTGGGTCCACTGGAAGAGCAGTCAGTGCTCTGAAGCACTTGAACTCACCTGCCGCCTGCCGCCTGCTGGGATTAAAGAGAGGCATTGTCACTCTCACGTTTTTTAAGAAAGTTACTTTGTATTCCACTGCATTTGGGGAGGGGGCTGTTATCAATATTATTGTAGTCAATATTGCTATGTAGTTTATTTCAAAGAAATTAATTTATAGTCTTCTCATGCGGGGCGTGGTGGCGCACGCCTTTAATCCCAGCACTTGGGAGGCAGAGGCAGGAGGATTTCTGAGTTTGAGGCCAGCCTGGTCTACAAAGTGAGTTCCAGGACAGCCAGGGCTACACAGAGAAACCCTGTCTCGAAAAACCAAAAAAACCAAAAAAAAAAAGAAAGAAAAACTACAGTCTTCTCAGTGTATGCGTTGCTTTTTCCATTCTGGCCCACATAATGTATAAAGTTTTAATCTTTGATTTTCATAGATTTTTTTTTTAAAGATTTATTTATTGTTATATGTAAGTACACTGTAGCTGTCTTCAGACACACCAGAAGAGGGCATCAGATCTCATTACAGATGGTTGTGAGCCTCCATGTGGTTTCTGGAATTTGAACTCAGGACCTTCAGAAGAGCAGTCGGTGCTCTTAACCACTGAGCCATCTCACCAGCCCCTCATAGATATTTTTAATTTCATACAGAAAACTTAGCAGTGGTAGCAGTCCTTTTTTGGGTTCTGTATAGCCTTTCCCCCTTTTCAGCTTGGCAGTGTGGCTTTTCCAGCAAGCTGTGGATTTTATCCCTGGGATGTTGCCTTTCCATTGATGGTAGATGTCATCGTGTTATTACCATTGGTCCCAGGAACTTCTACCAGCTAGGCCAGGGCTCCTCCTCTTCTGAGTTAACCTGTTTTTTTTTTTTTTTTTTTTAAGATTTATTTTATTTATTATATGTAAGTACACTGTAGCTGTCTTCAGACACTCCAGAAGAGGGAGCCAGATCTTGTTACTGATGGTTGTGAGCCACCATGTGGTTGCTGGGATTTGAACTTATCACCTTTGGAAGAGCAGTCGGGTGCTCTTACCCGCTGAGCCATCTCACCAGCCTCCTGAGTTAACCTGTTGAAGGTAATGATGGTGCATGCCCTTGGACTGGACATCCAGCCTTCCTTCTTTTGGATAATGCTGTAGGGAACCCCTATGTTAAGGCACAGAATTAGTTTGTCATTAGTTTTTTAGTGTCATTAGGTATTATTCTTTTTTATGAACAATATATTGTGGTATGACTTTGTGGTTTTGGTCTTTGCGGTCCTGTGCCCTGGGAAAAATCAGAGAAATTAAAATTGCATAGTATTCTTTCCCCGTTCCTTTTGCTGCTTTCTTTGGTACCAAGGTTTGTTCTTTTGTTTTTTGTCACTTGGTCCTTCCCATTGTCTGTTACCATCAGAGTCTTGGGCCTTTGTCACATCATGCCTTATTCTATAAGGTACTGTTGTCTTAACCTGTCTCAGTATGATATCTACCTACATGCCAATCTGTCTGCTTTTTCCTTGTGCTGGTGGGCTCCTCTCTGTTATCCTTACTGCATTTTTATATTCCTATCCTTGAAGAAGCTCAATGTGAGTTTTAATTCCACAATGAATGGAACACATCCATAAGGCAACATGTGTATAGCACATATGTGAAGCTGTGGTTCAGTTTGTGACTTTATGACCTAACAGTTTCTTTTCTTTTTTTCTTTTTTTTTTTTAAGATATTTATTTATTTTTATGTGAATACAATGTTGCTGTCTTCAGACACACCAGAAGAGGACATTGGAATTATTATTATTTTATTTTTTTAGAAACAGGGTTACATTGTACACCTGGCTGTCCTGAACTTACTGTGTAGACTGGGCTAGGTTCTCCTGCCTCTGCCTTTTGAGTGCTAGATTTAAAGGCATGCACTCCACTCCTGGTACAGCGAATCTCTTAAATTAATGTATGCCTGTATATATTTGCATGGATTACTTGTAAAATATTCTTCCCTATGAACTTTGAATTTTATCTAATAAAATAGTCATCTAGTCAAACAAAGTAGCAAGACACCCTTCATAATATAAGATCTTGGAGGAAGAAGAACTGAAGAAAACTTAAGTTCCTTTTCTGTCTTCATTGTCTTTTTTTTTTTTTTTTTTTTAACTATGTACCTGAAGTAGTGCAGACATGATTTCTGATTTCAGTGGGTAGAGTACTTTGTGGCATCTTAAGTATAGCAACAATTTGGAAATCCTCTCAGTTGTAATTATTTTTCTCTTATTATAATACTTTAAAACTATTTCCAGGACAGCCAGGGCTATACAGAGAAACCCTGTCTCCAAAAACAAAAAAACAAAAAATAACCCCCCCCCCCCAAAAAAAAAAACCCAACCTATTTTAAAGTATGAAACAATTTGAATAGAGCAA
Source organism: Mus minutoides (assembly GCA_902729485.2). Taxonomy (NCBI): domain Eukaryota; kingdom Metazoa; phylum Chordata; class Mammalia; order Rodentia; family Muridae; genus Mus; species Mus minutoides. The sequence goes on from LR749966.1 coordinate 652,665, forward strand.
ACTTACAAAGATGAACACAGGATTGTACTTAGCACAGAGAGGAGTAGACATGTGTGCTTTCCAGTTGCTTTTGGTAAGAAAACTAAGTCTCACCCTTTTCCCCCTTTTTCCTTTGTTTCTCTGAGTTGGCTATTATGCTGAAATCTGCCACATTGATGCAGGTTTTTATGTTTGAGGCCTTGTATCTGAGGCTTTTTCATCCTCTTATTGGGAGGAATTGAAACACAGAACATTTTGGTGACTGGAAAGGGAAGGGGGCCCCTAACCTGGTCTTGGTTGAAGCTTCTTGCCAGCTGAGAATCAAGTTATTCCACATCAGCTTACCTTGAGGCCTTTCTCCTTTCATAGCTATAAGCCTGCTGTTTTCCAGAAATCTCTCAATCTTTACAGTAAGAATACATGCTCCTAACCCTGTTATTCAGCCCTGTGGCTCCAGGTTGTATCTAACTGAGTTTAATCTCATTTTTTTAAAGCCATGAAAATCAAAAGTAACCAAAGTAGTATATAAAGCTAATGCTAAGATATAATTGCAAGTTTCTTGAAAAGATAGGCCACATCTGGTATGTCTTATTAAGTGTCTCTTTAAAGGCTTTTAAAAAAATTTTTAAAATTTATTTATTATATGTAAGCACACTGTAGCTGTCTTCAGACACTCCAGAAGAGGGTGTCTGATCTCCTTACGGATGGTTGTGAGCCACCATATGGAAGCTGGGATTTGAACTCATGACCTTTGGAAGAGCAGTCGGTGCTCTTATCCACTGAGCCATCTCACCAGCCCCTTAAGTGTCTTTTTAATATAGTGTCTTTTTAAATAAATTGTGTTTCTTCTCTGAGAAATCTATATCTATGCTGTTAGGTGCCTCTTATTCTTTTCCCCGATTTCCTTTCTATTTTAATAAACCACATTTCTGCTTCATATTTGCTGTAAGTAGTTTCTGTGTCAAAGCCAACAATTCTGGATGTACCTGAGTAGCGAGCTCAGGCTGCTGTGGGCTGCATAGAACTGTGGTGCCTCCCTGCCACCAAGGACAGATCTGCTTTTGGTTTATTGTTTTTTTTTTTTTTTTCCTTCTGTTTTCCTGCCCCCTGAAATTCATTGGTATCTATTTCCTATTTTCTTTTTTTTTTTTTTTTTGGTTTTTCGAGACAGGGTTTCTCTGTATAGCCCTGGCTGTCCTGGAACTCACTTGGTAGACCAGGCTGGCCTTGAACTCAGAAATCCGCCTGCCTCTGCCTCCCGAGTGCTGGGATTAAAGGCGTGCGCCACCACGCCTGGCTTATTTCCTATTTTCTTTCATTTTATTTATTTTTTGTTTGTTTTTGTAACTCTTCCTTTTCCACCTGTGCCCTAGTTCCTTAATATCCACTTGGATGGAGGCTTGCATTTTATTAACAAATGCCTAGACCTTAATCTAGGCTTCTTCCCTGACTAGCTTGTAACTCAATTATCCCATCTATGTCCTACTATATGGCTGGTTATGTCTCCTCAGTTTTATATGCCTGACTTCCTCTGAGTCTGGATGGCAAATCTTTTTTTTTTTTTAAAGATTTATTTTATTTATTATAATATAGTACACTGTAGCTGTCTTCAGACACTCCAGAACAGGGTGCCAGATCTTGTTACGGATGGTTGTAAGCCACCATGTGGATGCTGGGATTTGAACTTATCACCTTCAGAAGAGCAGTCCGGTGCTCTTACCCGCTGAGCCATCTCACCAGCCCTGGATGGCAAATCTTAAGTGTCTGACTATTTTATCCCAGAGCCCCTCGCTGTCTGCTGCCTGCCCCACCTTGTACTTCCTGTCTTTGCTATAGGTCAGTCAGGAGCTTCACACAGTGCCTATAAACATTATCCCTACATTTCCCTCTTTTAGTTCAATAAAAGGGGCTTTCTTTAACATCAGTAAACTATATACAATAAGAATAGTTATGAAAACCATCAGGTAAGAATTACATTCACAGTGTCCAGTCCATACATAGTAACCTTGGAGAAAGTATTTTCTATCATATCTTGTTGAGTCCAAAGTTCTGTACCTAATTCATTTTCTATCATAATTTGACTTTATTAACCTATAAATATCTTCTTAGACCTTAAATAGATATCTTGAATCTTAAATAACTTAAGCTTAATTGTGAGACTGTAACTATCTAGTCTTTAACTCTGTTTGAGATCTGAGAAGGATAAATATTACCTGAGTAAACAGGAAGTGCAGAGCAAGCAGCTTCTAAAACTGTAGAAATGACAGGTTGCTGGCTACCTGGATAGTCTCCCATGGTTCCTCGGTGTCCTTGGAGCATCATCTTCAGCTTTCTGGCCCAGAATACCTGACTTTTTTTATAAAGCAGGAATTGTGAAGGACTGCCTACCTTGTCTTGACAAAGCTCAGCAGTCAACTTCCCTGTGTCCTGTTTGTCCATTTTGGACAGCATATTCTCAGCAGTTGAAGCAAGGGCAGTTTCTTGTCCAGTGGCTAGTTTGCCACATTTGAAGCAAAGTCTGTAAGGTGGTTCTTCTATGTTCATCATCTTCTTTGAAGTAGAATGGGGTGCTGCCAGGAACAGACCTGTCTCATTGTCATGAAAAGCCTTATACTAATAAAACATCTTTAAATGCCATATACTGAGGACTTTAAGGATCATCTATCTATGGTACATCTGAGTAGCAAATGTTGTTATTCATTATCTGTTCAACTTTGAAAATACAGGAAGCTTAATAAAGCTTATTTCTGTAATTAAACTATTAACTACCATGACCACAAGTTTGATTGAATTTCTTTTCTAACTTGAATTTCATTTTTAAAAAAAAAAAAGATTTCATTTATTCATTTTATGTATAAGTATACCATCACTGTCTTCAAACACACCAGAGTCACCGTCTTCAGACCTACCAGAGTACCTGTCTTCTCAGATACACCAGAAGAGGGCATGATTGCTGGGAATTGAACTCAACCTCTGGAAGGACAGGCAGTGCTCTTAACTGCTGAGCCATCTCTCTAGCCCCTTTTCTGGCTTTTGTTTGTTTGTGTGTTATATGTACTTTTCAGTGGGTATTTGCACATGTGTAGGGGTGCATATGCACAGGCATGTGTGTGTTTCTTGCATATTGAAGTTAGAGGTTGACATCAGGTGCTTCTATCACTCTCCACATTCTTCTTAATAAAATTTTGCTTGTGTGTGTGTGTGTGTGTGTAGGTCAGAGAACAGCTTGTGGGAATTGGTTTTCTTTCCCCTTGTACCATGTGGGACTCAGGGTTTAAACTCAGGTAGTCAGGACCACAGCCACCTTTACTTGCTGACCCATCTTGCTGGCCCTCTATTTTTTGTTTTTCGAGAGAGTCTCACTGCACCTAAAGCTCACATAAAAAGCAAGACAGAGTAGCACCCATTTAACCCCAGCAATAGCAGAGGGGAGGCAGGCAGACTAGGAGCTATGTAGCCAGAAAGTCTAGCCTAAACACAAAGTTCAGGTTGTCTTGGTTAGGGTTTTACTGCTGTGGACAGACACCATGACCAAGGCAAGTCTTATAAAGGACAACATTAAATTGGGGCTGGCTTACAGGTTCAGTCCATTATCATCAAGGCAGGTGAATGGCAACATTTAGGCAGGTATGGTGCAGGAGGAGCTGAGAGTTCTACATCTTCTGCAGCCTACTAGTAGAATATTGGCTTCCAGGCAGCTAGGATGAGGGTCTTGTATCCCATACCCACAGTGACACACCTACTCCAACAGGGCCATACCTTCTAATCATGCTACTCCCTGGACTGAGCATATACAAACCATCACACAGATTAAACATGGTGGACGGAGAGAACCAATTGTTCTCTGATCCCTGGCCTATGCTTCAGAGATCTGTTGTCTCCTTCTCCCCTACTGGATTTATAGGCATTCACCACTATGCTTAGTTCTTTATGTGAGGTCTCAGGTCTCGGTGCTTACAGCAGACACATTACTACTGAGCTGCCTATTCCTTAGCCCCAGGTGGTGCTATGAATTTTTTTGTTTTGTTTTTGTTTTTGTTTTTGTTTTTCGAGACAGGGTTTCTCTGTGTAACCCTGGCTGTCCTGGAACTCACTTTGTAGACCAGGCTGGCCTCGAACTCAGAAATCTGCCTGCCTCTGCCTCCCGAGTGCTGGGATTAAAGGCATGCGCCACCACGCCCGGCTCATAATTTTTTTTTCCCCTTTGAGAGAGGATTTCTCTGTGTAGCCTGGCTGTCCTGGAACTCCTCAGAGGCCGTTACACATTGACCATTACATAATGCTGCCTATGACTCATGAGAGCCAGGATTAAAGCCGTTGCTCCACCACCTACACCACCCGCGTTTTTTTTTTTAAGACTATACTTCTGTCAGTCTTGTTTCTTGTCCTTTGGAAAGGGTCTGGTGTTTTGTAGCTGTTGTTTGTAGTGGTGCCCAGGTCTTCCAACTTTTTAGAAGACTTTTTGTATCCAGGGGCTCAATGAATCTTTGCAAGCTCTATGTTATCGAGTTACATATGGAACTCTTACATTTTTAATTCTTTTCTGTCTATTTGTTCCATTAATTACTGAGCAAGTATCCAACCAAGCCTGCAAGCCTGAAGACCTGAGTTTAATCCCACACGGCACAAGGAGTAAAACAACTCCTGAGAGCTGAAGGTTGTCCTCTGACTTCCCTACACAGTGCTGTGCTGCTGCCCTCCCCACACCCCATACACCTAGTGAAAAAAATGAAGAAACTACTTTCGTTGCGTCTTGCTTTTTTACTCAATATAAAACTCTGATAGTGATACCCGCCTGCATCTTATACCTAAGAACATTTGGAGCTATAGACTTATTTAAGTCTGTTTTCTTGTTTTTCAGGTTGTCATGTTGGTTCTTGGTGGCTTTGTCCTCTCCTGTTCCTTTGGTTGTTGTTGTTGTGGTGGTGATGGTGGTGGTGGTGGTGGTGATGTTGAAAACTCATTCTGTAGCCCAGGCTGGCCTGGAACTTTATATAGCCTAGGCTGGCCTGAAACTTGTGATAGCCCTTCTGCCACAAACTACCAAGTGCTGGGATTCCATGAGTCCTTCCCCAAACTCCACTTGCTTTTTTGTTGTTGTTGTTGTTGTTGTTAACTGTGTATTTCCTTTGCTTAGTTTATGTGCTGTAATTTCTACTGGGCTTGATGCTCAGTGTCAATACTATGATAGGTGTTTGCAAAAAGAAAGAGCTTTAGTGTAGGCCATTTGACAAGGAGACAAGAAGAATACTAAAACATCTCCCTGACTGGCCAGAGTAAAGGGATTAAGTGTCCTGGGAGAAAGGAAACCAAGGCATGATTGATTGAAGCCAGAAACTTTGGTGGAATAATTGGTGTTGGATATATCAGACCAGACAGGATTTGTGGATATTTTGTAATTGAGTGTCTGGATTTATCCTCTTGTAACTGTGCTTGAACCCCCTGTCCATCTACTTCTGTCTCATGAGTGCTAGGATTAAAGGTCTGTTCTACCACACCTGGCTTCTTGCGTGGGTTTTGTAATTTCCAGTGTGATTATGGGAACATTTATATTATTCTTGATCTAACATGTAAGTGAGTACTATGCTTTCAGAAGTGTTTATCTCTGGTGTTGGGTAATTTTCTTACATTTATGTGCTGACCAGTACTTAGGGACCCAGGAACATTTTCTCTGCATTTAGGGGATAATTTCTCTGAGTTTTTTTTCTCTTTGATGTAGCTCAGATTATAGCTGCATTCATCTTCCTAGAACAAGTTCTGTCTTCCCAATGCCTAGGACATTTTGGTTGTTTGTGTTGGGTCTGGGAAAATCTCCTAAGGAAGTAAGTTGACTTTGGTAGGACTCAATCTGGTTCCTACCTATTGCCTGATTCAGATTGTTGAAAAATAGCACTTTAGTTAGATTTTGGTTGTTAATTGAAAGAGTTAATTTGGTGTCTGATATATCTAGGGCAGAAGTTAATATCCCAAGTGTCTTGTATCTTTTTTTTTTTGTATCATTGTTTTTGATGTAGGATTTCTTTAATTCTTTTTTATTAGTAAGGTATGTTTTTGGCAAGTAGTATTATCATCAGATTAGCCTCTTTGTTTCCATTACAGTTAAGTGGTTGGGTGTGTCTCCCCCCCCCCCCCCCCCCCCCCCCCCCCCAAGACAGGGTTTCTCTCTGTAGCCCTGGCTGTCCTGGAACTCACTCTGTAGACCAGGCTGTCCTTGAACTCAGACTCCCGAGTGCTGGGATTAAAGGCGTGCGCCACCATGCCCGGCGGGTTTCTCTTTTCTTTTCTTTTCTTTTCTTTTCTTTTCTTTTCTTTTCTTTTCTTTTCTTTTCTNCTGATATATCTAGGGCAGAAGTTAATATCCCAAGTGTCTTGTATCTTTTTTTTTTTGTATCATTGTTTTTGATGTAGGATTTCTTTAATTCTTTTTTATTAGTAAGGTATGTTTTTGGCAAGTAGTATTATCATCAGATTAGCCTCTTTGTTTCCATTACAGTTAAGTGGTTGGGTGTGTCTCCCCCCCCCCCCCCCCCAAGACAGGGTTTCTCTCTGTAGCCCTGGCTGTCCTGGAACTCACTCTGTAGACCAGGCTGTCCTTGAACTCAGACTCCCGAGTGCTGGGATTAAAGGCGTGCGCCACCATGCCCGGCGGGTTTCTCTTTTCTTTTCTTTTCTTTTCTTTTCTTTTCTTTTCTTTTCTTTTCTTTTCTTTTCTTTTCTTTTCTTTTCTTTTCTTTTCTTTTCTTTTCTTTTCTTTCTTTCTTTCTTTCTTTCTTTCTTTCTTTCTTTCTTTCTTTCTTTCTTTCTTTCTTTTCCTGGCAAGGTTTCTCTTTGTAGCTTAGGAGGTTCTGGAACTCATTCTGTAGAACAGGCTGGCCTTGAACTCACAGAGAGCCACCTGTTTCTGCCTCCCAACTGCTGGGATTAAAGGTGTGTAGTTAAGTGGTGTTTTGATTAAAATATATTGAAGAAAATGCAATATTGCCTGTCTTTCTTCCTGGAAAACAAATATATATATATATATATATATATATATATATATATATATATATATATATATATATATATATATATATATATAATTTTTTTTTTCCCCTTGTTCCGGTCAACCCCGCTCGCTCTGCTTGACCCCGCTCGCTCCGGCCAGCCCCACTTGCTCCCGGCCGCCCCCGTATGGCCCCGGCTTGTTCCAGCCAGCCCCGCTTGCTCCGCTTGCTCCGGTTTGGCCCCGCTCGTTCCGGCCCTCCCCGTTCGGCCCCACTCGCTCCGGCCCTGCTAGCTCTGGCGTCTCCGCTTGCTCCGGCTGTCCCCGTTCGGCTCCGCTTGCTCCGGACAGCCTGGCTTGCTCCCCAACCAGAGAGGCCAGGTTCCTAAGTAAAGAATAATAAGAAGTATTCATGCGACATCGACTGAAGTCTGCGTGGTCTCCTCCCGCAGTCTAGAACAATGCCCACCAACATTCGGTGGTACACCAACGACCCTAAACTTGAGTAGTGGAAGCCTTGAGCAGTCGGGTGCTCTAACCGGCTGAGCCATCTCACCAGCCCACAAATATATATTTTTAATGATATACTAAATTCCTTTAATTATGTACATATTTAATTAGTACAGTCTTAGGTGTTAAGTTCATCCCCCTCCCCCTTCTCTCTTCTCTCCATTGAATTTAAGGTCTTTATGCTAAGACTTCTACCACTTGGTTATATCCTCAACTCTATGGGCCAGTCACCTAAGGATATTTTCTGTTGTCTTCATGTTTTCTGAAAATGTGCTACTGTGCTCTATTTTGGGGAGAGAATTATCACCTTTCAGAAAAGGACCCAAACTTGGCACATGCTCATAGGATTATGCACAGATTTCATGTATAGATTTTCCTGGAAACCTATCATGTTTAGTTTCTTCTTTTTAAAAAATATATAATTATAATAAACTAATTAAAGACAGGGTACTTTGTAGTCCTGGCTGGCCTGGAAGTCACAAAAGGCCTCCTAATTTTGCCTTCTGATGCTGGGTTATCTTTTACACTTACATAAATCACTGTATTTATAGTTAAAATGCATTTTTGAAATGAGATGTGGTGGCACAGTCCTAGGACTTGAGATGTAGAGGCAGGAGGATCAGGAGTTCAATGATAGTCATTGTCTCAAAAGATTTTTATTTTTTTGTGGAGAGGGTGTATGTGGATATTATTTTAAAAACTTTATCCTTTGCCTTTCCTTCCTTATTCTCATCTTATTTCCTACAGTGAGGGAGATTTTTTTTGTGTGTGTGCCATAACATTTTTTTTTTATTATATATTTTCTTAATTTACATTTCAACTGCTATCCTGAAAATCCCCTCCCCCCTCCCCCCTCCCTGCTCCCCTGCCCACCCACTCCAGCTTCTTGCCCCTGTATTGGGGCATATAAAGTTTGCAGTACCAAGGGGCCTCTCCTCCCAATGATGGCCGACTAGGCCATCTTCTGCTACATATGGAGCTAGAGACATGAGTTCTGGGGGTTCTGGTTAGTTCATATTGTTGTTCCTCTTCTAGGGTTGCAGACCCCTTCAGCTCCTGGGGTTCTATCTCTAGCTTCTCCAATGTGGGCCCCAGTGAGGGAGATCTTACTGCGTTCCTCATGCTGTTCTCCAGCTCCTGTACTGGAGTTACTGTATATGCTTAGGCACATAGGATTTTCATATTGGAACCCACCTTGAAGATTCTTTGCTCCCAGCTCTTCTGTGATTGAGATGTACCTTACACCTTTGACTCAGATTCAGGAAACATTTTATAGTCTGAGAGGACTTTACTTGATTAATAGTTCAGTGCAATAATGGGCTAGTTTGATTACTAGTTAGAAGACTTTGGTGTTTTCTCTTTTTTGGCTATATACCTCTTGGATTCCTTGTTGGCAAGCTGTTGTCCAAAAGTCCTATACTTATTTATGAGAATAACATTTGATTAGATCACATCACACTTTGGGTGAGGTGCTCAGGACTTGGGAAACACATGATCTCTGTGAGTTTGAGGCCAGGATGGCCTACATAGCGGGTTCTAGGACAGCTATGTTCCAGCCTACATAGTGAGACTGTGTCTCCCCAGCCCTAAAAATAAAAACTTACATTCTCATTTGTTTACATATTGTTCATGCATCCTTTTTTTTTTTCCCTCAAAGATTTATTTATTTATTTTATGTATATGAGTACACTGTAGCTGTACAGATGGTTGTGAGCCATCATGCAATTGCTGGGAATTGAACTCAGGATCTCCACTCGCTCTGGCCCTGCTCACTCCAGCCCTGCTCCCTTTGGGCCAAAGATTTATTTATTGTTATATGTAAGTACACTGTAGCTGTCTTTAGACACAGCAGAAGAGGGCGGCAGATCTCATTATGGATGGTTATGAGCCACCAGGTGGTTGCTGGGATTTGAACTCAGGACCTTCAGAAGAATAGTCAGTGCTCTTAACCGTTGAGCCATCTCTCCAGCCCTCATGCTTTCTTTTACTTCATAAAAGCAACATTGAATGTTTATAACAGACTATTATGGACTTTAAGGCAGAAAACATTATCCCTTTAAGAAAAACAATGATTGAATTCTGTACTATAGCCTCATATTTTTGTGAATTTAAAATTTACTTTACTAAACAAATAAAATTGTTAAGAAACTTGTGATTACCTATTAAGATCTTATTCAAATCTAAGAATATAAATAATATGTTCTTGGGTTTTTTTTTTAAAGATTTATTTATTTATGAGTTCACTGTAGCTGTCTTCAGACACACCATAAGAGGGCATCAGATCCTATTGCAGATGGTTGTGAGGCACCATGTGGTTGCTGGGAATTGAACTCAGGACCTCTGGAAGAACAGTCAATGCTCCTAACCACTGAGCCATCTCTCCAGCCCTGTTCTTGGTTTTACTATGACATTTTCTTTATCATATACTAGTCTAAATGTAACAGTCACTTAATCATTTAATTTCATGCTGAAAGTGGAGAGGGAGGAGTTAGGAATGTTTGAGGAAATGACGCTGTTATCAGCTGCAGTACTGAGCCCCAGGGCAGGAAGCAGGGTTGCCAGGTTTGTGGGGAAAAGTTAGGTGGGTGGCACCTGACTTGTATGGACTTTCCTCTTTTATCTAGCAATGACTTATTTATTATCAGTTAGGGTTTGTGCTAAGCCATATTTTGGTCAGAGTTTCAAGCTGTGCAATTTCTTATAATAAGCAGACATCCCCATTCCTTCTTATATAAAAGGACTTGATTTTTTTTTGAAATTTGCAAACATTTATGTATGAGTATAGTATATGGGAAGGATGAAAGAAAAAAAAAAAAGACATTGTTAGGAATTGTAGTGATGGTAGAGAGATGGGTCAGTGGTTAAGAGCACTGCCTTTTCTTCCAGAGGTCTTGAGTTCAGTTCCCAGCAACCGCATGGTAGTTCACAAACATCTATAATGAGATCCAATGCCCTCTTCTGGTGTCTCTGAAGAGAGAGACAGTGTACTAACATACATAAAATAAATAAGTAAATCATAAAAAAAAGAATTGTAGTTATAATATTCTGTGAATATACACTGATAAATATTTTGTGAACAGTAGGAAAAGCTCTAAGAGAATCTCTATTTCTGAAACTATTATATTATCATAATTTTTAAAAAAATAACTACTCAGTTGCTTATTCTCTAATTTACCATAAAGTGAAAGAAAGTTAAATTTCTACAAACTGAGACTGTAACACTGCAAATTGTATTCCTCCTTTTCTTTCTTATTGAGAAAATAGGAAGTGGTGGGTTGCTTCTGTTAAAGGTGTATATGCATTTAGATATATGTGTTTATATGGATTTCTTCCTTCCTTCCTTTGGTGCTGGGAATCTAACCAGAGTCCTACATATACTGAGCATGTTTTCTGAACTATACCTCAAATTTGCAGGAATAGTGAGTTGGGATTTTAATGTAAATTATGAATTCCTGGTTAGTAAATCTTGTGTTTTTTTGTTGTCACCCACTTTATTTATTTTATTTATTTTAAAGATTTATTTATTATTATATGTACACAATGTAGCTGACTTCAGATGCACCAGAAGAGGACATCTGATCCCATTATGGATGGTTATGAGCCACCATGTGGTTCCTGGGATTTGAACTCAGGACCTTCAGAACAGCAGTTGGTGCTCTTAACCGCTGAGCCATCTCTCCAGCCCATCACCTACTTTATATACAAAGGAGAGAATTTGTAAAATGCCCGTGTGCAGTATATGAGTTTCTGGGGGCATATATGGTGGTGTGCACTTGCAATACAAGCAATGGGAGGTGGTGGTAGAAAGATTAGGAGTTCAAAGGCAACCTCAGCTACTTTAGGGATTTTTGAAGCTGTTCTAGGCCATGAGATCTTGCCTAAAAATCCCCATGACAAGACCCCTTCCAAACAAAATAGAACAAACCCTTGCAGTGTGGGTATTCATGGATCACTGTCCTCTTTAGAACATACCACAAAATATTTATCTTATATCTTAATTCTAATTTAAAATTAACTCAAGCTAATGTAGTTATAAAATCTGAAAGTAAATAAAAATTTCAGAAGGTTTGAAGAACATAGGAAGGGATGGAGAGAGGGCTCAGGGGTTCAGAGTGCTTGCTGTTCCTGCAAAAGGTTCCTAGTACAGACAACATCTTACGGCTCTGGTTCAACCTCCTGTCACTCCAACTGCAGAGGCTCTGAAACCAGGCCTCCTCAGCCCCAACATCCCCAATGTGGGGTAAGCATACACATAAATAAAAAAATTACACCTTTTAACAAACAAACACTCTGTAGGCTGTTAAAGGGTTATAGACTAAGAAAGGTTAGAGAAGGGCATCTGTAACTAAGCTGGAGTAAGCCAAGTGAACTGAGTCAAAGGGTAGGATGCAGCTAAAACACACAGGAAGATTTACCTAGCCCTTTGGCTAGTATCAATTGTAAACATGTGTTTGTTTTTTTTCCTTCCATTTTACCATTGACAAGTGAATGTGTGGGGTAATTTCTTTTTAATACATCTTTTCCTGATCAGTTTTTTTTTTTTTTTNCCCGTTTTGTTTTGAGACTCATTGTGCTTCCCAGACTGGCCTGGAACTTGGCTATGTAAACCAGGCTGCCCTCAAATTCAGAGACTTGCTTTGGCCTCTGTGAGCACCTGTACTCTTGTACACACTCACTCCCCCTCCCCCCAACTCTTACTAATACAAATCTTATAAGTTGTTTTACCATATTGAGTTGTGTTTATTATATACTAAAACTATAGATTTTACATACCTGCATCCTGGACTCAGTTGTAGTCTATTGATGTTATTAAATTACCATATACTGTGTTTTATGGATTTCTTATTCTCATTAATCATTTCTTCTAAGAGTTGCTATCATGTTTTATGCATAGCTCTTTTACTTGATAGAATTAATTTTGATTGATTCCAGTGAAATTAAATTTAAAGAATTAAAATTTTTGTGTTTTAAGAAATAAAATCATTTTTCCTCTTAAAAGTGCACTTTTGCTGTATTTAGATTTTTAATGATTTTTAGCTAAGATAGCTTTTGTACTCTTCCTATTAAGTTTATTTTTAGACATTTTTATGTATTTAACTAGTAATTTTTTATTTGGTAGCAAAGTAACTTATGTGACTATTTAGATTGTGAATATTTGTCTTTGTTGTTCAAATGTACCAGTTATTTTTAAAAAAAATATATAGTGAAGATTAGCAAGAATATAATATATACACTTAAATATATAAACTTTACAAAATAAGCTTCAATTATTTATATCATTGATTAGTTTATTGAGATAGGAATGGAAAATATAAATGTTTTAGTTAACTATCGAGTTGTACTTACAGGTTTATAAAGGACGGAAATAATAAAATAACACTTGAAAGTAATATATTGCAGTCAAACAAGTCAATCCTATGGTGATTTTCTTTTAGTGTTCTGCTTGGGACATGGCTAGTATGACCTTTTCTTAGGAAAAGTCTGTCTGGGTACCATTTTTAATTTAAAGGCCTACTAAAGTTATAGTTTTTCACCTGGTGCTTTAAAAATCATAAAGGAGGATTATATTGGCTTCGGTATTTGCTTGTATTTTCTGTTTTAGTATTGTAAATGGAAGCAATACACTCTTGCCTGATTAGACATTGTTGTTTTTCCCTCCCTTTTTCTTAGTTTTCTTTTTTATTTCCATATTACAGGTTTTGCAGAAGACATCAGATTAAATCAAGTTCAAATATTCCCTGTGTCCCCAAAGACTTACTGATGATGTCTGAATTTGTTCTTCCAAGATTCATTTTTTGTCTTATTCAGTACTTAAGAGAAGGCTATAATGAACCAGGTATGTTTTAATATGTTCATTGTAATACTCTTAAATGATCAGATCACAGACTTTAGCATTAATGATAAAAAAAATTGAAGACATCACTTAAAATTTTATAATTTTGACCATGTATATGAGTATGTGGTCTGTATGTTGTTTGTGCATGTGTATGTAGGTGCCCAGGGATGCCAGAGGTAGGAGATACCCTGGAACTTGAGTGATAGGCAGCTGTGAGCCTTCAGATGTAGGTACTGAGACTTGAACTCAGATCTTCTGTAAGAGCAGTATATGCTTCTAACCACTGAATCATCTCTCCAGCCCAGGATACCACTTGTTTTTAGCATAAAATATTAAATATAGCATGTAAAATTATGGGCTTCATGATGCTGTTTTTACATATTACATCTTATTCTAATTTATGCCCTTTCTGCACTACACTTTGCTGGAAGGATGCTCCTTTGCTTAACATTTTAAAGTAATACCTATGAAGTACAGAAAAATAAATGATGTAGGTAACTCTATCTATCTATCTATCTATCTATCTATCTATCTATCTATCTATCTACCTATCTATCTATCTATAAGGTTATATAACTATATATAACCTTGTAGAAAGCATAGTTTGGTGCTTTTTGCCTCTAAATAAAGAGTGACTTGCAGTTATATTATGATTGGACAAAATTAGGTAGTTGAGAAATGTTCCTTTTTTGGGGACCCTGTGCTCTGTCCGTCTAATGGATGACTGTGAGCATCCACTTCTGTATTAGGCACTGGCAGAGCTTTTCAGGAGACAGCTATATCAGGCTCCTGTCCACAAGTTCTTGTTGGCATCTGCTATAGTTTCTGGGTTTGGTGGTGGTTTATGGGATGAATTCCCAGGTGGAGCAGTTTCTTGATGGTCATTCCTTCAGTCTCTGCTCTGAACTTTGTCTCTGTAACTCCTTCTATGGGTATTTTGTTCCCCCTTCTAAGAAGGATCGAAGTATCAACACTTTGGTCTACTTTCTTCTTGAGTTTCATGTGTTTTGCAAATTGTATCTTGGGTGTTCTGAGCTTCTGGGCTAATATCCACTTATCAGTGAGTGTGTATCATGTGTGTTCTTTTGTGATTGGGTTACCTCACTCAGAATGATATCCTCCAGATCCATCCATTAGAATTTCATGAATTCATTGTTTTTAACAGATGGGTAGTACTCCATTGTGTAAATGTACCACATTTTCTTTATCCATTCCTCAGCTGAGGGACAATTGTGAAGGAGATATTAGAATTTAAATTTTTTTTTTTTTTTTTTACTTTTTGGGGCAGGGCCTTGCTTACTATTCCTGGTTAGCTTGAAACTCACAGTGTAGATCAGGCTGGCCTCAAATTTTAGGGCTCCTCTTTCCTCTGCTTCCGAGTGCTGGGATTATAGCTGTACATCACCAAAGCCATCCTGTAATGTCTTTACATTCCTGAAATCTCTTCACTGTGAGCAAGACATTTTACTCTTTTAATTGTGTTTTAAGCAACACTTTAAAATCCTGTTAAGTATTTCTCTCTGAATATGTATCTTAAAATTAAAAAAAAAAAGTATTACTGTGATTTAATCCCAAACTACTAATTGTTTGGAATGAAACTAGAAAGGCTTGCATTGAAGTTGTTTGCTGTATTATTTCTCATGAACTTGCTAAGCTTTTTGGAAATTTGCATTTTGTAATACAGGCATTCTATTTTTAAAAAGTACTAAACATTTTTTTGGTGAGAATCTACAATTAGTTTACAATTAGTTTAGTTTAAGAATATTTCACACGGGCTGGTGAGATGGCTCAGCGGGTAAGAGCACCCGACTGCTCTTCCGAAGGTGATAAGTTCAAATCCCAACAACCACATGGTGGCTCACAACCATCCTTAATGAGATCTGGCGCCCTCTTCTGGAATGCTTGAAGACAGCTACAGTGTACTTACATATAATAAATAAAATAAATCTTTAAAAAAAAAAAAAAAAAAAAGAATATTTCACACAAGGGGGCTGGTGAAATGGCTCAGCGGGTAAGAGCACCCGACTGCTCTTCCGAAGGTGATAAGTTCAAATCCCAGCAACCACATGGTGGCTCACAACCATCCGTAACAAGATCTGGCTCCTTCTTCTGGAGTGTCTGAGGACAGCTACAGTGTACTTACATATAATAAAATAAATCTTTAAAAAAAAAAAAAAANTATATATATATATATATATATAATATATGTATATTATATATAATATATATGTATATATATTTTCTTTCTTTAGCAGCTGATGTACCATCAGAAAAAGATCTGAACAAAGTCCTTCAGCTTTTGGAGCCTCAGATTTCCTTTTTAGAAGACCTGACTAAAATGGGAGGAGCAATGAGGTCTGTTCTTACTCAGGTGTTAACAAACCAACAGAACTACAAAGACCTGACTGCTGGTGAGTGAGATGTCAGAACAGACTTAGCGTTTACTTATTCATACTCTTTGGAATAAAAAATAGCATCTTTTAGAACTTAGTATTTTTCACAGAATTCTAAAGCTTGAAATTATTAAGAAAACTTTTTATAGATGAGAAAACTGAACTTCAGCAAAATTACCGGACCTCTTAAAGAGTTCTCAACTGATTTCTGTTGCAGTATCTGGCCTCCTCGTTCTTTGGTGTGATGACACTTATGGGAGCTCAGCTTGGCAAGTGCTTTTACCTGCTGAGCCACCTCGCAGACTAGAACACCTGATCCATTGGAGTTGCAGGGTGGGGTGGGGGTGGAGTTATGCTAATACTTCACTGAGAAGGACTTATTTATTTAAAGGAAAATCTAAGAGAGTTGTGAACTTCAGGGGCATAGAATTGGTTAGATTCCAGGGAGTTGTTCTAGTGTTTGCCATAGATACAGCACATACAATAGGCCGAGATGAGGCAACGGTTTGAAACTCTAACAGAGCAGGTAGTACACACTGCAGGCTCTTAGGGAAAGGAATAATGTGTCTCTTGATTGATTGCTCTGGAAGACTTCCTGACTGTACACATTGGACCTGAGGCTGATCATGGTAGTCCTGCTGAGTTAAAAATTATCATATTGGTCTACTGAAGCTGGAGGAAACTGAAAATTTGGGGCAGAATACAAGGAGTGATAGGTAGATTTTTGAGAATCAGTGAATATCCAGTATGAGACTATTTAAGATTTTTGAAATTTTTTCATTTTAGATTTATTTTATATGTGTGAGTGTTTTGCCTGCATGTACGTATGTATGTGCGTCACATGTATTTATGGCGCCTGTGGAGGTCAAAGGACATAGAGGACATCAGATTCCCTGAAACTAGAGTTACAGATCAACTGTGAGTTGATGTGTAGGTGCTGGGAATTGAATCTGGGTCTTCTGCTAAAACAAGTGCTCTTAGCTGCTGAGCCGTCTCACTACTACCTAAGATTTGCTAGGGATTGTCTGTTATAGGTTAAAAGTAGAATAGTTACTGGAAGGGAAGCACTGTTAGTTAGATTTTTGTTTAGCCATCTGAAAGAGACCTTCTATTTCTGTAAGCATCTGACTCCGAGATTCCAGAAGGTTAGACCTTGAGTAAGTAAGGTCAACTCTAATAGTCTTAAGAAAACCCAGCAAGTAAAAGTACTGCTGCACAAGCCTGGCAACCTGAGTCCCAGCCCCAAATTCCCTGCAAAAGGAGAGAGCCAACTTCCAAAAGCTGTCCTCTGACCCCCTGCACCCCACCATGTATGACATGACAAAAGTACTTACACTCATACACACACACACACACACACATATACAATATAGAAAGAGCATCATCACCCAATAGTACCTGCACAGACGGATAGAAGGCAGAGTATGAGTTGGTTCCTCTCAAGGAAGAGGTCCTTTAAGCATATTTAAGTTTCCATAGATCTGCCTCATTTGTTTTGTTTTGTTAGGTTTTGCTTTGTTTTGTTTTGCTTTGTTTTGTTTTTTTTTCTTCTTTACCAGCCCAAAGTATTCAGCTTGTGGTTGAACTGTCTTCTACAACAAATTTTAGTACTCTGGCAATTGAAAAATCTTTATATTGTATTAGTAGGATATGTAGTACATAGTAAAAACTAGTGGGCATGCCAGGAAACACACAGCTGTGTGCTACAGTCAAGAGATGAAAAGGCCCCTGAAAATTGACCAAGATGATCGGGTAGATGTTGGCATTTATCAAATAAAAGACATTAAAGCAATTATTAGACATTTGTCCAAAATAATTAAAGGAAAATGTGTCTAAAGAATTAATGGGCTGGCCAGTGGTGGCGCACACCTTTAATCCCAGCACTTGGGATGCAGAGGCAGGTGGATTTCTGAGTTCGAGGCCAGCCTGGTCTACAGAGTGAGTTCCAGGACAGCCAGGACTACCCAGAGAAACCCTGTCTGGAAACAACAACAACCAACCAATCAACTAAACAAAAAAACAACAAAAAAAAGAATTAATGGAAGGGAGGGGATAGGGGGTTTGTGGATGAGAAATTGGGAAGGGGGTAACATTTGAAATGAAAATAAAATAGCCCCCCCAAAATATTTTTTTAATTGTATGAAGGCATTAATTTTTAAAACTTGTCATCCACTTTGGTGTTGTATCAAATGTGTAATTAGTTCATGAAATAATGTGGATCATTTCTTTTATGCTAAAAAAAGAATGGAAAATAGGGTGTCAGTGAAGAGGGAATCTTAACAAAGAAATGTAAATGAAGAGTGTCTTAGTCAGGGTTTCTATTCCTGCACAAACATCATGATGAAGAAGCAGTTGGGGAGGAAAGGTTTTATTCAGCTTACACTTCCATACTGCTGTTCATTATCAAAGGAAGTCAGGACTGGAACTCAAGCAGGTCAGGAAGCAGGAGCTGATGCAGAGGCCATGGAGGGATGTTACTTACAGGCTTGCCTTCCCTGGCTTGTTCAGCTTGCTTTCTTATAGAATCCATAACTACCAGCCCAGGGATGGCACCACCCACAACGAGCTAAGCTCTCCCCCCTTGATCACTAATTGAGAAAATGCCTTACAGCTGGATCTCATGGAGGCATTTCCTCAACTGAAGCTTCTTTCTCTGTGATTAACTCCAGCTGTGTCAAGTTGACAAAAAACTAGCCAGTACAAAGAGCCAAAGTGAATTTCTTTCTTTTTTTGTTTTTGTTTTTTTTTTGAGACAGGGTTTCTCTGTATAGCTCTCTGGCTGTCCTGGAACTCACTTTGTAGACCAGGCTGGCCTTGAACTCAGAAATCCGCCTGCCTCTTCCTCCCCGCCTGCCTCTGCCTCCCGAGTGCTGGGATCAAAGGCGTGCACCACCACCGCCTGGCTCAAAAGTGAATTTCTATAACTGACAGTACAGTAAACTGCAATCATGGGTTAAGAAGTTCAATCAATAATTGGATAACCTAGAAGAGTCTGTGTTGAAGATATAGCAACAGATCCACCAGCCTGGTCAACAGCGTAGGAAGTGCTGAACAAAGCATACTGAGTCTCAGGGAATCTAGCATGTGTGATTTTAAGATCTGAAGTATTTGAAGAATTTAACTCAGTTTCTTCAGGGGTTGAGGGTGGCATTGAGATAGGGTTTTCCTGTGTATCCGGAACTCTTTCTATAGGCTAGGCTGGCCTTGAACTCAAAGATCCTCCTGGTTCTGCTTCCTGAGTGCTGGGACTGAAGAAAGAAAGGCATGTACAGCCACTGCCTGGCAAGCAGATTGTTTTAACCATTGTGGCAATTTTAAGAGGGAGTTGTTACAATTGTTTTTACTTCATTTCTACAATTAAAAAAATTCTTTTTGAAAATAAAAAACATGGACAGCAACCCTTAACTTTTATTGATGGACATTGAATTAGATTTTGATTCCCAAGTTTGACATTTGAGCCAGGTTTTGTAGACATGTCTACAGTTCCAGCTGTTCAGGAGGCTGAGGTAAGGGGAGTTACAAGTTTAAGGTCTATGTAGGGTACAGAGTAAGGTCAGGGCCCTCCTAGAGTTTGGACCACTCTGAGACCTTGTCTCAAAATAGAAAGCCAAACAGTGATGGATTAGCTGGAGAGCTGGTTGCTTGGCAATTCCCAGTAGACAGTTGGAGGTTTCCAGTCTACCTTCAGCCCTCGCTAGCCATCACCAGAGAGCCACGCCACCTACCTAACTAAGCCTGTTTCCTTACTTAACAAATGGCAAAAATGCATTCATTTTCAGGGTTATTGTAAGGAATTGATAAACTACATTTAGTTCAATGAATGGCATCTGTAATAGGGCTTTTATTATTTAGGAAACTTTTTTTGATACTAAAGATTAAACTTGAACCCAGAGCCTGGCATATGTTGGTCAAACCATTGAGTTAGAGCTCTAGCACTTAATCATTTCTGTATGAATCTGCATGCTTTTATTTATTTTTACAAATATTTAATTATTTTTATTTTATGTTTGCCTGCATGTGTGTAAGTAGGACCAGATGTGAGCCTGGTGCCTGCAGGGATCAGAAAGTCAGATTCCCTGAAATGGAGTTGCCAACTGGGTGCTGGGAACAAAACCCCACACCTCTGTAAGAGCAGTAAGTGCTCTTAGCTGCCTAGCTTTCTTTCTCTTCACGCCATTTTATTCTTAAACTAGTTGTAGTTATTTTCAGTATTGGACCTTACATGAAAGTGGGACTTGTCCCATTTATTTAATATGTTTCCTTAAAAAGGACAGTTTGAGAGCTGAAGCAAATAGCATCAACTACCTCAAACCTCAGGAGGGTCTTATAGGTGGTGTCACTTTAGTCTGTTGCATGTTTTATATCACTGGTGTTGATAGTATCGGCCCACTGGAAACTCCTGTGTGATCACATAGTCTGCAGTGTTCAGAGCTTAAGGAAGACACAAACTACCTAAGAATTGGGAAATGCCAGCTGGGCGTGGTGGCGCATGCCTTTAATCCCAGCACTCAGGAGGCAGAGGCTGGCGGATTTCTGAGTTTGAGACCAGCCTGGACTACAAAGTGAGTTCCAGGACAGCCAGGGCTATACAGAGAAACCCTGTCTCAGCCGCCCCCGCCCCCCCCAAAAAAAAGAATTGGGAAATGCCATGGTCATCTGACTTTTATTTAGGGGATAAGAGAGAATGAGTAAATTTAGTATAAAGAACTCTAAGTTGCTACTCTATTCTTTCACTATTTTTCCATTTTCCATAATAAAAAAACATGAAAAAAATAGCAATAATCAGTAAACTGAAATGCTGGGATTACAGGGATGTGCAACCATGCCAGTTAAAATTATCCGGTTCAGGGCAGGTGAGATGGCTCAGCAGGTAAGAGCACCAGACTGCTCTTCCAAAGGTGATGAGTTCAAATCCCAGCAACCACATGGTGGCTTACAACCACCAGTAATGAGATCTGATGCCCTCCTCTGGTGCGTCTGAAATCAGCTACAGCGTACTGATGAAGAATAATAATAAACGAATCCTTGGACCGGGAGTGTGGCCTACCGGAGAGAGTGGGGCTGTACAGAGTGAAAGGGGCCGAACAGGGGGGGGGGGAAGGGGGCTGGTTGGAGCAAGCAGGGCCGGCAGGAGTGAGCGGGGAGAACGGGGATGGCTGGAGCGAGTGGGGCTAGAGTGGGGCCGAACAGTGAGCAGAGCTGATCGGAGCTAGCGGGGCTGGCTGGAGCAAGCAGAGCCAGGAGCGAGCGGGGTTGACTGGAACAAGGGGAAAAAAAAAAAGAAAAAAAATTATACAGTTCATTTCTTAAATATGATAAAATGGTTGGAAAAAAAACCTGAATTAAATGTAATTTCATTTGTACTATTTGAAAGCTTTATCTTCTCTGGAAAGCCTTTCTGAGTACTCTTCTCTGCAGAAGTCCCGGTCAGTTCCCATGGGGGAGTCTGCTGAGTAACTGTGTTGACTATGTTTTCTCTTGCCTGTCTCTACCACTGACCTTCAGGGTTTTGGAAGGTTGAAATCAAGCCTTAGCATGCCTTGTCTGTACCCTCCTCATCTATTGTAGATGCTCAGCAGATTTCATTCCTATTATAAATTGCTGGTTATTCTGGGACTGTCAGTGCCAAGTATCATCACAAATATGATCAGTAGTGAATTTTATGTTTAGTGTAGTAGTTTCTTCTCCCATTAGAGTATTACTTGTGTGTATTAACAGGATGATTGTATTTAGAATTTGAGTAGAATATTTTCTTTTGACTCTTTGTCTTCAATATTAGGTCTTGGAGAAAATGCTTGTGCAAAGAAAAGTCATGAGAAGTATCTTATAGCTTTGAAGAGCTCCGGACTCACATATCCTGAGGATAAGCTGGTGTATGGGATCCAGGAACCATCTGCTGGTACTAGCACTCTGGCAGCTCAAGGTTTGTCTAAATATTTAATTTGAACCATAGTGACTTTATTTTATTGAAACAGACAGCCACTCAATCTTTTCTTCATGATTGAACATCTGAGCTTCAGTCATGAAAAGGGGGGTGGTAGTTAGACAAGTGAATGAAGAAAGTTAATTTTCCTTAAATGCAGGTTGTTCATGTTTTAGACTTGTGGCTCTGACTCGTGAGAAGTGTAGCAGTTGCTATTCAGACTTCACCAGCTCAGAGGTTTAGTAATCATGGTTTATACCTAAAAAGCAGGATCCTTCTGAAACAACTTGTAATTAATAAATTTGGGTTTTTCTTGGGATTTTTCTGTTGAAGTATCAGCCCATCAGATGACATGTTGTTGTTGTTGTTGTTGTTCTTCTTCTTCTTTTTTTTGGGGGGGGGGGTTTCGAGACAGAGTTTCTCTGTATAGCTCTGGCTGTCCTGGAACTCACTTTGTAGACCAGGCTGGCCTCGAACTCAGAAATCCTCCTGCCTCTGCCTCCTGAGTGTTGGGATTAAAGGCGTGTGCCACCACCGCCTGGCTAGATAACATGTTCTTATAGGTAAAGTTGAACTTTGCTGGGGTTACTTTTAGAATGAGTTTTTTACTTATTCTTCTGATATTTGTATGTTTCAAAGTTAAAGTACATTAGTATGTGGCACTTACGATGGACGACCTTTTTTCTTCTCTGAAGGTTTTGCAGGTGCTACTGGAACACTGGGGCAGATAGACTCTTCAGATGAGGTGAGATTTAAATTTTAAAACTTTTTGTTGTTTTTTTTTTTTTTTTGGTTTTTCGAGACAGGGTTTCTCTGTGTAGCCTTGGCTGTCCTGGAACTCACTCTGTAGACCAGGCTGGCCTCGAACTCAGAAATCCGCCTGCCTCTGCCTCCCGAGTGCTGGGATTAAAGGAGTGAGCCACCACACCCGGCTCTTTTTGTTGTTTTTAAAACAAAATTTCAAACATTCAATTTTTACCAATGAAGACTCAGGAGTCAGATGCTATGGTGAAAGCCTGCTACCTCAGAGAGACAGGGAAAGCACCCAGCTGAAAAAAAGCTGTTCCATCGAGATACCAGAAGAATAAAAAGCTGTTCCATCGAGATTCCAGAAGAATAAAAAGCTCCCTTTCCTTTTCTACGTTGTCTTAAATAACCTTCAACTCAGAGACCCTTCTTTCTCCTCCCTGAGTTTTCTTTGTTTACTCCTTGTCAAGTGATTGTTTGCTCCTCCTCTTGACCTATCCTCGACTTTATTTTAGCTCTTGCTTACAGTAAGCTCTTGGGTTAAAGGTGTGTGTTAGGGCTGCAACAAGGTTTTTTCAGTTCATAATCTTGGAGGTTCATGATGTGACCAAATATCCTGCAACACTTTTTAAAAGAATTTTAAGTGTTTGAGCTATAAAGATTTATGCTTTTGGGGTTTGGAGATGACTCACTGGTGAAGTGTTTGCTGTGCATGCATGAAGACCTGCGTTTGCTGTGCATGCATGAAGGCCTGCGTTTGGATTTAAGCACCTACATAAAAGCCAGATGTGAGCTTATGTCTGTAAACCCAATGCTAGGAGTTTGAGATGGGCAGATTTAGGGGAGCTAATGCACTCACTGGACAAGCAGCCTAAGCAGAATGGGGGCTCCAGATTCAGTGAGAGTCCTCACCCTCTCTCTCAACAAAAGAAGAGAATGATAGAGGGGGTACCCAGTGTTGATTCTGACCTGCAAGTATAGTGAGCGGCACACACACATTTCATAGTCCCAACTCAAAATTAACATACAATCATTGTAGGGTTTATGAAAAAATGGTTGATATCTAGTATAAATTCCTTATGTAGTTAGGTTACATACTGAATCTCAAGAGTAGCTTCTGGGGTTCTAAGTCATAGTTTCTTAGTGACAAGAAAGGACTACAATAGATTTTTTACTTCTTTTCATATCTAGAATAGAAAATTTTTTTTCTTTCTTTTTTTGGTTTTGAGAGACAGGGCTTCTCTGTGTAGCCCTGGCTGTCCTGGAATTCACTCTGTAGACCAGGCTGGCCTTGAACTCAGAAATCCACCTGCCTCTGCCTCCCAAGTGCTGGGATTAAAGGTGTACACCACCACTGCCTGGCTAGAAAGGAAATTTTAAAACATTTAGTTAAATAACTGGAGAAGGTGGAACATCGCTATAATCCTTCCACATGGAAGGCAGAGAAAATAACCTGGTGTGCTGGTTCCTGCCTGTTATCCCAGAACTTGGAAGGTGGAGGCAGGAGGATCAGTGTAGTTATTCTCAGCTACAGCTCATGTTTGAGACCAGCCTAGTATATATGAATTGATATGGACTATGAGGGTAGTCTGGGTTATCTGAAACCTTTGTCTTAGTAACAGGACAAGTCAAGTAGCTGGAAGTGTTGTTCAGGAACAATCTGCTTGCTCAGCGTTTGGAAGGCTCCATGTTCCTCCTGCGGTACCCAGTATGCATGGGTTTCATGACAATGCCTTCTGCTCACACTTTCTCTCTTTCCTCCTACCCTCTTGTCTCCTATCTCCGTGCTTCTGACAATTCTATTTTATTTTCCTGAATTGAATTTGATTATTAGATTGTTGAATTGAATTGGACATGATGGAAAGTTAGCTTTTGAAAGAGTGCTTTTTCCTCAGATGAGGAAAGAAGTAACTTATTTATTTTGGTTTAAATTCTTAAAATTTACCTGGGCGGTGGTGGCGCATGCCTTTAATCCCAGTACTTGGGAAGCACAGGCAGGTGGATTTCTGAGTCTGGTCTATGGAGTGAGTTCCAGGACAGCCAGGGCTATACAGAGAAACCCTGTCTCAAAAAAAAAAAAAAAAAAAAAAAAAAAAAAAAAAAAAAAAAAAAAAAAAAAAAAAAAAAAAAAAAAAAAAAAAAAAAAAAAAAAAAAAAAAAAACCAAACCAAGCCAAGCCAAACCAAACCAAACCAAACCAAACCAAAACAAAACAAAGCAAAACAAAAATCTTAGAATTCCAGTTGCAGCAACATAGTGTCTTGTGGTTGGATAGAATAACATTCTTCTGCAGTAATATCTGAGGCTTTGATTTTCCCTTCATTACTTTATTCATTATTTTTTGACTGTGTCTTTTAAGGCCTCTTATATTAGCACCTCTTAGAGTTAGTGTCTCATCAACTTATATGTGTAATTTTTTTCACTTGCTTTAGAACTAGTTTGGTTTTTAACTGTTAGAGAATTTCCTACATTCTTCATGTGTTTTGAGCAAATCCGTCTCCTTCCCTCTTCTGCAATTCTTTCCCTATCTTATCACCATTTCCTCCCAACTTTATGTGTGCTTTTTCTCTCTTCTCCCACAGCTCACCTCTTTCTCTCTTAAACCCACTGGGTCCACTTAGTGCTGCTGTATGAGCCTTGGTGTAAGATATCTACTGAACACATTGTAGTCCCCCAGGGCTACATCCCTAAAGATAAATAAATGACTCTCCCTTCTCTAGCAGCCATCAGTTGCCAGTAGTAGCAACTCAGGGTAAAACAATAACCCCTCCCCTGTCCCTTCTGGGGTTTTTAGCTGTCTCCATCTTATGTAGGTCCTGTTCATGCAGCCATAGCCACCAGGAGTCATGTCTGGCAAATACTGTTTCATTGTAGATATCCACTACCCCTGGCTTTTACAGTCTTTCCACCCCCTCTTCCACAATGATCTCTCAGCCTGTGTGTGTGTGTGTGTGTGTGTGTGTGTGTGTGTGTGTGTGTGTGTGTGTGTATGTGTGTTTATGAGCATGGCTATGGATAATGGTGACTTTATCTCCTCCAGGAGGACCAGGATGGGAGTCAAGGCTTGGGCAAGAGAAAGAGGGTGAAGCTAAGTAGTGGCACCAAAGGTATTTATCATTTGCGCCCCCCCCTTTTCTTTCTTTCTTTTTTTTTTTGAGATAGGGTTTTACTACACCATCTAGATTAGCCTTGAAACTCTGGTTATACACCTGGTTATAGTCTGTTTTTTCCTTAAAAAATATTTAAAAACAAAACCCTTAATATTTCGAAATCCTGGCTACATAGTGAGACCCAAGACCCTGTCTTACAAAAGTTATTAAAAAATTCTCAGAAGTAAATAAATAAATTTAAAATGTAAATTACTTGGGTTTTATGTTTTCAGTAGTGTTTAGTTTTAACTTCAGATTTTTTATATTTATACCATGATATTCTTTTAAGGAAATGATAGTTCTAGAATTCCTTATCTGAAACACTTGGGACAAGTTTCTGACTTTTGTGTTTAAATTTTTTACCTGTATGGGCATTTGTGGTATGGTTATGTCTGTACACTGTGTGTGCCCAGTACCTGCCGGGGCTAGAGGAGGGCATAGGGCACCCTGGAATTGGAGTTATGGATGGTTGTGAGTCACCACTGTGAGTGTGGAGAGTTGAGCCTGGGTCTCTGGAAGCAGAGTTAGTGTTCTTATCCGCTGAGCTCTCTCCATCCCCAACTTTGGAGCAGTTTGTTTTGTCATTTGAAACAGGGTTGTACTGTACAGTCTTGGTTGTCCTTTAGGTCTGTCTGTTTGCTCAAAGCATTTCAGATTTTGTAGCATTTTCCACTTTGGATTCGTGATGTCAAATTTAAAATTTGAAACTCAATAGAAATTTTAGGTACATGGCTATGTTTAAGAACACATATACAGGGCTGGAGAGATGGCTCAGCAGTTAAGAGCACTGACTGCTTGCTCTTCCAGAGGTCCTGAGTTCAAATCCCAGCAACCACATAGTGGCTCGCAACCATCTGTAATGAGATCTGATGCCCTCTTTTTGTGTGTCTAAAGACAGCTACGGTGTACTTACATATAATGAATAAACAAACAAATAAAAAAAACAAGTATTACTTTTTGAGTAAATGCTTGTTATTAACATTTTTAAGGTATTTAATGTTTTTGGCATTTGTGTACCGTGGAAGTTGTTGACATTTTTTTACAATAGTGAAAGTAGATCATTGAATTGTAGGTACTTTCAGATGAGTTTGACGGACTGTCGGATTGTATGGGAAGGTTTAAATGAGATGAGCAACCTAATTAGTGATAAATTTTATCTTTCTTATATAGATCAATCCATAATGGATGTTTTGAAACATAAAAGTTTTTTAGAAGAACTATTATTTTGGACAATAAAGTATGAATTCCCACAGAAGATGGTAACTTTCTTACTCAATATGCTTCCAGATCAAGAGTATAAGGTATCTGTTACCTGCTTCCTTTTAGAACTTTGCTTTCATTGTTTTTTTATTGTTTGATCTTTTTCTTTTGTTGCATTTCTTAGCTGAGGCTCATTATAACATAAGTATATGGATATAATATGAAAGCGCTTTATTTCCCGTTGAAAGTCTGCTCAGAATACACAGAATCTCAGCTTTCTCTCAACTCAGCAGAATTGTCATTTCAAATTTAAAACTGTTATAAACACTATCGTCTAAGGATATAAAATTTTACTTGCTCACAGTTACACATCAGTTTTATCTTTGTTCTGTGAAGCCTACAAGATCTAAAGTCCTAGCTAGAAACCACTAGAGTAACATTACTAAACAAGTGGAACTCTGTGTGAAGGCAGTGGTGGGAGATAAACAGTAATAAAGTGCAGAGGCAAGTGATCTGTAACCCAAGTGTTGAGTCCTCTGAAGGACAGTTACAAGGTGCTGCTATACCATGGAATGGGGTGATTGAGCTTACGTTAGGGATTAGCATGGGTTATGCTGCTAATGGGAGAATAGTTACTAATCAGATACAAGTGTAGAGAGGGATAGTTTCTAGTCCCAAAGGGTGTGGATCCACCTCTGAGCACCATATATATGGTTATGGCAAAATGACGTAGCTCAGTGTCTGTACTGGCTAGGTTTGTGTCAACTTGACACAGCTGGAGTTATCACAGAGAAACGAGCTTCAGTTGGGGAAATGCCTCCATGAGATCTAGCTGTGAGGCAATTAGTGATCAAGGGGGAAAGGCCCCTTGTGGGTGGGACCATCTCTGGGCTGGCAGTCTTGGGTTCTATAAGAGAGCAAGCTGAGCAAGCCAGGGGAAGCAAGCCAGTAAAGAACATCCCTCCGTGGCTTCTGCATCATCTCCTACTCTCTGACCTGCTTGAGTTCCAGTCCTGACT
Organism: Mus minutoides; assembly: GCA_902729485.2. NCBI lineage: Eukaryota > Metazoa > Chordata > Mammalia > Rodentia > Muridae > Mus > Mus minutoides. The sequence goes on from LR749966.1 coordinate 680,403, forward strand.
TCCTTTGGTGATGAGCAGCTGTATGGAAGTGTAAGCTGAATAAACCCTTTCCTCCCCAACTTGCTTCTTGGTCATGATGTTTGTGCAGGAATAGAAACCCTGACTAAGACAGTGTCTCAAAAGAATAAAGTGTGCAGTGGTCTTTTGAATATTAGGAGAGACACTCTCAAGTAGCATTATTTTGGGCCTTTTTATACTCTAAAACGTGCAGCGGGAACTTTATTTGTGACATAGACAGGAAATAAATCCAGCCTTACTTGATACAGCAGGCATCTGGCCAGATTGCTGGTTAGCTTTCAGAGCAGGCGGGGACGTTATTTCTTGTGGGGGTAATCATATCACATCACCTTGATTGTTTAGTAATGTCACTCTGCTGGTTTCTAACCAGGAACCAGGACTTTAGGTATTATTTTTGTAGGTCTCATGGAATAAAGAAACTTTTTTTTTTTTTTAAATAAAGCCAAACAAAACAAAACAAAACAGGATTTCGGATTTCTCTGTGTAGCCCTGGCTGTTCTGGAACTCACTGTATAGTAGTGCCGTGAACTCTGAAATCTGTCTTTGCCTCCAGAGTGCTGGGATTAAAGATGTTCACCACCATCACCCTGCTTAAGACAATTTTTCAAGAAATGGATGTAACTTTTAGCAAGTAAAATTTTATATTCTTGCCTTTTTCTTTTTAAAGATTTATTTATTTATTATATGTAAGTACACTGTAGAAGAGGGAGTCAGATCTCATTACGGAAGGTTGTGAGCCTCCTTGTGGTTGCTGGGATTTGAACTTAGGACCTAAGGAAGAGCAGTCAGTGCTCTTAACCACTGAGCCATCTCTCTAGCCCAAAGTTGTTTAGTCTGTCTTCTCTCTCTCTCTCTCTCTCTCTCTCTCTCTGTTTTTTTTTTTTTTTTTTTTTTTTTTTTTTTTTTTTTTTTTTTTTTTGTGTGGTTTTTTTTTTTTTCCCCGAGACAGGGTTTCTCTGTGTAGCCCGGGCTGTCCTGGAACTCACTTTGTAGACCAGGCTGGCCTTGACCTCAGAAATCAGCCTGCCTCTGCCTCCCAAGTGCTGGGATTAAAGGTGTGTGCCACCATGCCTGGCCAAATTTTATATTCTTAAACCACAGTTTATATTCATTTCAAAACTTAAATGGGTTAAAATGTTTATTATTAACTTTTTAAAACTATTTAAGTATTTTAGTAATGTTTCATAAATGGTAAAATATGACTTAAAATTATCATTATTTAATTACCTTACCTTATTTAATTACATTATTTAATTACTTTACCTTATTCATTTACCTTGTATAACATCATATGGTACTAACAGCTTTAAAAGCTGATTATAATATGTGATATAAAATACTAACAGCATTTTAAATTTGGAGTTAAGCTGATGTTTTCTTGTTTGCTGTTTAAAAATTTTCCAGGTTGCTTTTACAAAAACATTTGTTCAGCATTACGCTTTTATTATGAAAACACTGAAGAAAAGTCACGAATCAGATACAATGTCCAACAGAATTGTGCATATTAGTGTTCAGTTGTTCAGCAATGAGGAGCTAGCCAGACAGGTGACAGAAGAGTGCCAGCTCCTGGACATCATGGTCACTGTGCTGTTGTACATGATGGAGAGCTGCCTCATCAAGAGCGAGCTGCAAGGTGAGCTCCAGTTATGTCACTTGCTTGGCATTAGTAACTTTGTGCAACACGTTTTAAGCACACTTGTATCCTTACAAATAACTTCTGAAATAGTGTAAAAATAATACATATTAGGAAAGTAATTATTTGACAATTTGTAGTTTAGTTTAAAGTTAAAGTCATTCCTAGTTTAGTCCTTCCCAAATAACTGTTATCACTTTGCTGTGTTCTTTTCTATATTTTTATGTGCTATTACTTTACCTACTGATAGGAATACTTTAAACAAGTGTTATCACAGTGTGCATGCATTTTAATAATTGAAGGTATTATCATGGCTAATCATGCTTTATTATTAAACATGCTCTATGTTTTGGTCATTTTGTTTTATTTTTTGAGTCGGTCTCATTATGTAGCTCTGAGTATCATGAAATTTACCAAGTAGCCCATATGAGCTTCAGAGTCTCAGAGAGCCACCTGCCTCTGCCTTCTGAGTGCTGGGACTAAAGTTGTGTGCCACCATGTCCAGCGTATACTCCTTTTTAATCATAAATTTGTTGCTGTCTGCCCTAGATATTTTTATATAATTATACTTAAAATTTCTTTGAATTGGAATAAATGTTGCCATGTCTATATACCTTAGAAAGAACTTTTATAATCGTCTTTTATGACCAGTATATGGTTGCTACTTTTTGACCTACTGTTTCCACACATTTCCACTCTTGTTCCTTTCATCTGCTTTCCCTTAATTCATGCCATTGAATTCTCGCTGTATACCAGGCCCTTTGATTGAAAATACACAGAGCAAGCTGGGTAGCAAGATAGACTAGCCTCGTCAGTGAGCTCTGGGTATGAATAAGAGACCCTACCTCAGTGACTAAGGTGGAAGAGTGACTAGGATGATTCCCAGCATCCGTCTCAGGCTTCCTGAGGAGAGCTCTTGTAGTTGGGCCTTGTTTTGTTTCTCTCTGCTGCTTTGGGTATATCAATCATTTCCTGTTTTCTCATTGTACTTAGAGTTGAGCTGTATCTTGAAAATTACATATGCTTTGTAAAAGACATAAAGCCTTATATGAAAGGATAGCTAACTAAGTATGATGGCTACTATCCTTTTAGCATTTGCTGTATAAATAACTCCTCCTTTTAATCCTTGGCATGCAGAGGCCAACTCTGAACTTGGAGCTCGTGGATTGGCTAATGACCTCCAGTGAGCCAGCCCCACTCGTTGCTCTCCGCCTTGGGTCACAGATGTGACTGCATGGCTACCCCTGGCTTTTCACCTTGGTGCTGATGATCCTTTATCAGGCCCTTAGGTTTTTGCAGCAAGCACTTTACTAGCTGAGTCTCTCCTACACTTCCCCCTAACAGCTGCTTAATTCATGAAGTGACTCTTTATTCTTACTGTTAGTACAAAGAAAGCATTAATTTATTATTGATATTAAACAATACACCTCTTTTGCTTTTTAGAAGAAACTTAAAAGCTATTTGTTTTATGGGATTTTACTTTTATTTATTAGCATGGCTCTTGAGCTGCACATTTCACGGTTTCCTTTTCCCATTTTGAAATACCATCTATAGTCTTTCATCTGTATCAGTGATATTCACTGCAGAATTAGACTTAGACTTTTTTTTTTTTTTTTTTTTTGGTTTTTCGAGACAGGGTTTCTCTGTATAGCCCTGGCTGTCCTGGAACTCACTTTGTAGACCAGGCTGGCCTCAAACTCAGAAATCCGCCTGCCTCTGCCTCCCGAGTGCTGGGATTAAAGGCGTGCGCCACCACGCCCGGCTTAGACTTAGACTTTTTTTAAACAGTAGTGTTGTCTTAGTTAGGGTTTTACTGCTGTGAACAGACACCATGACCAAGGCAAGTCTTATAAAAACAACATTTAATTGGGGCTAGCTTACAGGTTCAGAGGTTCAGTCCATTATCATCAAGGTGGGAGCATGGCAGTATCCAGGCAGGCATGGTGCAGGCAGAGCTGAGAGTTCTACATCTTCATCCAAAGGCTGCTGGTGGAAGACTGAATTCCAGGCAACTAGGGTGAGGGTCTTAAGCCCACACCCACAGTGACACACCTACTCCAACCAGGTCACACCCATTTCAACAAGGCCACACCTCCAAATGGTGCTACTACCTGGTGCAAGAATATACAAACCATGACAAGTGTTTAGATTCATAAACTAGAAAACATAGAATTTAGAAATATATATATTTGTCATGCTCTACCTTATTTCAGTGAGACAGCATCTTACTGAACTAGAAACTCACGTATCAGCTAGGCTGGGTGGCTCTGTGAAGCCACCTTTCTTTGTCCCCTAGTGCTGAAGTTACAGACATGTGCAGGCATACACAGTTTTTTATATTGGTACTGGGAATTTGAACTCAGGTCCTCACTGGCCAAAACAAGTGCTTGTGCCCACTGATCTGTCTACTCAGTCCATGTAGTCTGTTTTCTTGACTAACTGACTGATTTAGCTGCTCTTATATATAGTTTCTGTTTGGTCTTTAAAGAGGAGTATTCAGGAAAAAGATGGTGAGTTTGTTTCCTAGGTTTTAAAAAATAATTATCATATCAAAACAGTTCTTTATGACTCATGTGTACAGGTTAAGTATATTACAGAAATTCTATTATCTTCCAGCCAAATTCTAAAGCTGTCATTAACAGCTTTTAAGCTTTGCCCTGATTTTTAATATCACCTTCAATAATAACATACCATTTCATAATGCATATTTATTGCTTTCTCAAAAGTACTACAAAATTTGTATATTTTTATGTTAACATTGAGTAGTTACACATACTACAAGGTCTGTTTTTAATTTTTTTTAAAATTCAAATAGCTTTTGCTTAGTCTTTGTATGAATTGTTACTAGGCACTGTTGTATCTTATTTATTTAGTTTCTTACAGTATTTGAGATCAAATCCAGACTAGTCTATATCAGACATGTTTTATAATGAGACACATCCTTAGCCTCTAGAGAACATTTAAACATTGCTTTACTATTAGTAAATATTAGAGACAATACAATGAGGATTCACAACAGCTAAAGAATAAAAGGAAAAAGCCTTCTAGATAGGTCCAGAACCCTATCTATATGTTCACTTTGTTATATACATGGGTTTTTTTTTGTAGACTTTTAAATTTGTATTATAACTTATTTTTTATGTCTCTGAAATTTTACAATTTTTACAGCTTGTGCATCATATAGCTATAGAAATGTCTGCAGATACTGAAAAGCACTGATTAATCTTCTATCTTGTAAATCTGACTATGTACCGGAACATATTCTTTGGTTGTTTGCCTGTGTTTCCAACATAAAGTATTAACAGGAAAGCTCCACCAAGCTGGTGTCCTTTTCCATTATCTTGTGTGAGTGTATATATATATATGTACACGAACATGTAGCATGTGTCTTGATACCAGAGCTGTCCAGTCTGTGAGCCTACACATTATCTTGACTTTTGGTTAGCCTCTATGGATTTAGCAAACATTCAGACTGTCTCTTTCCCATCTTTGTCTTCACTCACTATTAGCACAGTGTAGACACTTGGTTTCGGTGGCTGTGCACAGCATCTCTAGTCATCATTACTCTCCATTAGTCATTCTCTGTGCTGCACAGCTGACCACATTCTCTCCACATTCTGTCTCTTTAATGTATATGAGTGCACTGTCCCTATCTTCAGACACCCCAGAAGAAGGCATTGGATCCCATTACAGATGGTTGTGAGCCACCATGTGGTTCCTGGAAATTGAACTCAGGACCTCTGGAAGAGCAGTCAGTGCTCTTAATCTCTGAGCCACTTCTTTAGCCCCCACATTCTCTTTTTACTGTTCATTCCAGCCCAGTGGCTTTACCAACTTTTCATATGAACTCTAAACCATCAGAGTTTATAGGGCTTTGTGGCCTCATTTATACATCTGCCCTCTGCATTCTTTGTCTAAGTGATTTGGAACCTGGCCTCAAACAAGATCATCATTTGCTCTGCCTTCCCTAGTTTGTGAAGTGAATCCTAACTTATGTTTCCTAGTATAGCTCTTAGTTTGAATATAACTCAGTCGAGAGAGTCTACCTTTGTGTGTTAAATTAGCTGCCTTTGTTCATAAGATTCCATGTACTTCTCTTTTTATAGCCTTATCTCACTGTCTTCTTAGGTGTATATGTGGGGTGGGGAAGGAAGAATTTATCTTACCACTTTATTATCGAAGATGAGTTGAATACCTGACCTCAGACCTCAGGTATTCAACAAGATTTTTGTTTGTTGTATTTTGTTTTGTTGTATTTGTTGCTGTTTTTTTTAAAGTGAGGTTTCTCTGTGCAGCCCTGGCTGTCCTGGAATTCATTCCATAGCTGGCCTTGAACTTACAGAGAGCTGCCTGCCTCTGCCTCCTTATTGCCGCCACTTTCTGGCAATAAGTACTTTTTGATGAGTGCATTCCATTTTACCCTGGATCATTGCTCTTTACGCCTTTAGTGAGGAAAGTACCAACTTGGATTAAAAAAAGAAATTGTAATTGCTTTTTCTTTGTAATGATTACAGGGTGTTTTTTCACAAGAACAGTTTTATTTAAAGTGGTGTTAGAGATTTTTTTTTAATTATTTCTGCTTATTCATTCTCTAGTTACAATTAAGTAGGACAGCAATTCTAAATTGTATTTTTTACTTTGTTACTCCCAGCATCCTAGCACAGAGTCTCAGCAGTGCCACTGGCTCATCAGTTCCCACTGCAGAGACTTTCAGTTAGAGTTTGCTGCAGAAGATTGGATACATCTCCCCTAATGGAGTCACTTAGGACAAACAGGCAGCGTCGACTTGTAAAGGCTCCTGGCTTTATTTAGTATAGTGTAAGAGTAGAGTACGATAATTTCATGGACTAAAACATAAATTTAATGTGTAGAAACAAAGGAGTTTAATCCAGGCCCTCCTTACTGATGAGTTTGTCAAGTACATGGTTAGTTAAAACATCTGAATTAAATGAAGACTCATTTAAATGTGATACATTGGGGACTGGAGAGATGGCTCAGTGGTTAAGAGCACTGAATGCTCTTCTGAAGGTCCTGAGTTCAAATCCCAGCAACCACAAGGAGGCTTACACCCATCGGTAATGAGATCTGATGCCCTCTTCTGGTGTCTAAAGACAGCTACAGTGTACTTACATATAACAATAAAAACATTTCTTTAAAAAAAAGTGATAAATTGTATTCATATTTAAATAGAAATAAACTTTTACTTTTTAGTCCATAAATTAAAAAAAAAATTGCGAGTCATGGTGCCTGTTGAGGTCAGGGGACAACTTAGTGGCATCAATTCTTTTGTCCCGTTATGTGGATTCCAGGGATTGCACTCAGGTCGCCAGGCTTGTGGGGCAAGCCCCTTCCCCTGCTTGATGTCACACCAATCCTCATTTTCCACTCTTTCAGTTTTGTGAGCAAGATGATTTTACAATGTGGTTACCGTGATTGGATTTCATCTTATCTTATACACACTGCATTTATAAATTTAATTTTCAGTCTTTTTTAAGTAGAGTTAGGGTGTCTCCCTGAAATGATCTTGCTTTTCTGCCTTGAGAGTTTTTTTTTTTTTAACTTTTGTATCTGCATGTACTTATTTTTATTACATCTCAAAACATAATCTAGTTTTATAATACTTCTTAATATGAATTCATATTTCTTTAGTTCATAGACTTTGTTTAAATTTTATAATTAGAATAAAAAACAATTAGCAAGAAGAGAAAAGAATGGACTTTGGTAACTCTATACCTCAGTGTATGCTAGAAAATAGCACTGACTTTGAACATTCTGTGTGCTTCACAGTGGTAATGGAGTCTCTATTCCAGTGTGTTAGTTAAGATGGAGTAGGTTAAAAGGGCTAGCTTACTAAAAATTGGTGTTAATGACACGAATTTTTATACAGCCTATTCCTATCAATCCAAAAATAATTTAAACTTGGAGGATTTTTGAGAGAGGAAGCGTTAAAGAGGTTTCAGGTTTGTGTGTGTGTGTGTGTGTGTGTGTGTGTGTGTGTGTGTGTGTGTGTGTTTATTTCTGAGATATAGTGTTTGGTTAAAAAAATTGCATTTACATATTCTTTGACTAAATGAAGGCAATTAATATGTTCCACTTGAACTCAGCAGACTTGAATGATGAGGTAGTATGAGATTAACCTAATGATAATTTTTCTTTGACTGAAAACAAAAAATATATCATTAGAATCAAGAAAATAAGGTTTTATAAGCACATAGCTAGCTCAGTATCAGAAATGAAGAGGACGTGTAGTATTACTAAGTATGTTTCAGTGTGCTCAGTGCTTTCTGTTAACACTTAGTTTAATTCCTGTGAGAAACACTCCCTCCTCTATTTTAAGAATGAGGAGTTTGATCTAGTATCTGAAAAATATGTGTAGCCATACAGATTTTAAATGGTTTGTTGTGGTTAGTTTAGGATTTAAGTGTTTTTGATTCTAAGGTGTGTAATAACATTCTATATTGTTAGTGAAGTTGTTTTTAAAAAAGTGATTTTTTGGAATTTTTTAGATGAAGAGAACAGTTTACATGTAGTGGTGAACTGTGGAGAAGCCTTACTGAAGAATAACACCTACTGGCCTCTTGTCAGTGATTTTATTAATATTCTCTCTCATCAAAGTGTGGCGCAGAGGTTTCTGGAAGATCATGGCTTGTTAGTTACATGGATGAACTTTGTGTCTTTCTTTCAAGGTATGAAATCAATTTTTCTTTTTGGTTCAAAAGTGCCTAATAGTAAATTATTAAATACAAGTAAAAAATAATAATAGTGTACCATTGGAGTTATACATCAGGTGTCTCATCATTTGGATCAATTATTATTTATAAGAACTTTAATATGTTATTTACAGCAACATAGCAAGGGTTTATTAAGAAACATGCATTTTAAAACATTAATTTAGAAACTTAAAATCTATTTTCTCATATTTATAACCTGTTTGTAACTATTTGGACTAGCAACAATTAAAATTGTTTTTTATTTTCTTATATAAAAATAATAAATTGTGTTTGTTGACATTTATAAATTGTTTCTTAGTAATGTTTCCTTAAGACAATTCTTTAAAAAATGAGCCAACTGTATTTGTATTTCAGTATAAGTTTATTTCTATGTGTTTGACTTTAAGCCACATATGTGTGTCTGTCTGACAGAGTCCACATGTGCTTTCCTCTCTTACAAGGTATGAACTTGAACAAGCGGGAACTCAATGAGCATGTGGAGTTTGAGTCTCAGACCTACTATGCTGCCTTCGCTGCTGAGCTGGAAGCCTGTGCACAACCCATGTGGGGGCTTTTATCACATTGTAAAGTTAGGGTATGTTGGAAATATTTTTGTTAATTTCTGCATTTTAAAAATAATGACTTAAGAAAAAAATTTGAGAAAATATTATATGTAATGTGCAGTATTTAATTTGATTTCAAATTGAATTCAAATTTAACTTTGTGGAAGCTTACCTGTAACAACCTATTTTCTTCCTGGGCATACTAAAATTCATATAAATAAATCATCAGACCTTCCCAGCTGCCCGTTTTGAACAGTTGTTGACACTTCATCATAATCCACCTGTAGCATTCTTGTTTCATTTTAACTCTTCTTTTTTTTTTTTTTTTTTTTGGTTTTTCGAGACAGGGTTTCTCTTTAGCCCTGGCTGTCCTGGAACTCACTTTGTAGACCAGGCTGGCCTCGAACTCAGAAATCCGCCTGCCTCTGCCTCCTGAGTGCTGGGATTAAAGGCGTGCGCCACCACGCCCGGCCATTTTAACTCTTCTTGATTGTCTAGTAGTTTGTATCTTTCAAAAGATAAAGACAGTCTAAAAAGTTTATAATTTTACATACAGTTTTGTTATATAGCCCAGACTGGCCTTGAACTCTCTTTGTCTCACATGCTGGTCTTGAATTTTCAGTCCTTCTGCTTCAGGCTGTTCAAATGTTGGCATTACAGGTGTGTGTTATCAAGATTGACTTAAAGATTATAATTTTAAGAATGTAAGCACAAACTCATTTTCACACAACTTGCAGATGCTGTTATATACTTAGGCATTAGTTTAATAAGTCTTTAGAAATCAGAAAGAATCCTCTAAGTCAATTAAACTAGGGATTTCATGAGGATTTTCATTCTTGGTAATAATCGGGTTTCTTTCCATTTATCCTTTAAATTTATGTTTTTCTTTCAGCAGTTGTTTTGAGTCTGTTTTCTCCCATGAATTACCTATTTTCTAAATGCAGATTCCTTACAGCTTAGTGTAGTATAATTCAAATTTCAAAGATCATATTATTCATGTTGATTCTTTAGGCATGTAAAAATTTTCAAATTTCTAATCGTGTGTGTGTGTGTGTGTGTGTGTGTGTGTGTGTGTGTGGTGGGGAGAGTAGGAAGAGAGGTGGTGAGGAAGCAGGGGTAGGAAGAGAGAAAGGAACAGAGAGAAAGGACAAGACAGAGAGACACACAGAAACAGGGAGTGAGAGAGAGGAGAGGGAGAGGAAGAGAGAGATAAAAGAATAGAGAGAGAAAGGAAGAGACAAAGAGAGACTCAAGATCTATTTTGTATCTACGTTCTCCATCATAAAACATAAAAGTAAAGGACTAAGTAACAAAACATTTGGGTCATGTGATACATATTGTCTCTGCATAGTTACTCCCCTCTCTCCTGACTCTTGGGGCATACAAATACCTGCTAATGAGGTCTAGTGCTAGACAGACATAAAACATTTTATACACATAATTTCATTTGTATCTTCATGATTACTGGGAGGTAGGTAGTATTATGCCCATATTATGGAGAAACTCACAAACTTTAAGTTACTTGTGGCAGGTTATAAATGATGTATTATCAGTATGCATATGGGGGGTGGGAGGACGAGGAGAGACCATCTTAACACAGTGTTGTAATATGCTCTATTTAGATATGGAATTAATAGGCCATCTTCAAATTCATTCTCAGTATCTTTGGTTAAGTTGTTTTGTGGTAAAGTCTTGCTGTTTAGACTTAAGCTCACTCATAAAACAGAGTGTCCAAAATATAAAAATGGCATATTTGGTTTTCTTTTTTTGTTTGTTTGTCTTTTGTTTTTTGTTTTTTCGAGACAGGGTTTCTCTGTGTAGCCCTGGCTGTCCTGGAACTCACTTTGTAGACCAGGCTGGCCTCAAACTCAGAAATCCGCCTGCCTCTGCCTCCCTAGTGCTGGGCTTAAAGGCATGCGCCACCACGCCCAGCACCATATTTGGTTTTCAAAGTTTTTTTTTTCCTAAAAAAAACTGTCTGTCTGTCTGTCTGTCTGTCTGTCTGTCTGTCTGTCTGTCTATGTATCTATCTATCTATGTATCTATCTATCTATGTATCTATGTATCTATCTATCTATCTATCTATCTATCTATCTATCTATCATCCTTCCCTTCCTCCTCTTAACCCCTCCCTTCCTCCCTCCCTTCCTTCCTCCCTCCCTCCCTCCATCCATCCATCCACCCATTCACCCATCCTTCCTTGTGGGATGCTGTGTGTGTCTGAGCGCACCACAGTGTAGGGTGTGGCAGTCAGGAGTCAGTTCTTTCCTTCCATCATTTGAGTCCTAGGGGATGAACTCAGTTGTTCAGGTTTGGTTGCAATTGTCTTTACCTGCTGAACTATCTTGTGGACCTTCAAAGTTTGTTTATGTATGAATTATATAATCTTAATTTAGTTTGTTTAAGACAGGTTATTTATTAACTTCTAAGTGTCATTAAATTTCTTTCAGTGAGAGATGAGGAGCAGAATGTGTAAAGATAATATTTTTATAAAGATAAATCTTATGCAGGATAGATTGGGACAGAGTGAGACTGTTGGCAAGGTGACCAGATAAGTGATGTTTGGACTGGATGGTGGCAGCAAAGTAGGCGAGGACCTATATGATAATGTCATGGAAGAAGTGACAGGACGTGGAGAAGAGCAAGGTAAAGGAGAAATGAAGGCTGAATGGGAAGTGTGGTGTGCTGGATGCAGAGGTCAGGAGTTCAAGGCCATCCTGGGATACATGAGACTCTGTCTCCAAAAAAGAAAATGAGGAGTGTGAGATTTTTTAAAGGCACAGGTAGTTTATACAGGTAGCTGATGAGGCTGTTATATGTTGCTTCCCAAAATACATTTCATAATCCTCTTAATTTAGATAAAATTTGTTGTTCTAACCATCTTAAATTACATAATTCAGTGGTTTATAGTGTATTTTCAAAGTTCTACAACTACACCATACTAATTATAGAACCTTTTCATTACCCCCCCCAAAGCAGCCATTTATTTACCAATTCTGATTTCTTGGAAACAACACATTCTTTTAGAGGGATGGGAAAGAGATTTTTATTCCAGGTGTGTGGGTGTGCCTTCTTTAGATTTATGTTTTCTGTTAACTTAAGACTTTTTGAGTAGATCTATTTTATCATAAACTATTGTGGTTCCATTTCAGAGTTCTTATTACTGAAAATGGTTCATGCCTTTTCTTTTTCCAAGCCCAGATATTACAGGCTAATTATAACATGTATATGTTCTATCCTTCCTTTTTATTGTGTATAGTTTTCATAGACAATTGCTCTTTAACCATTTTCAGGTTAGCAGTTAATTGACATTACGTCCATTGCCAGTGATTTCTGACCACCACTGTTACTTATTTTTTGGTACTTTTTCATTATAACCAAAGGGACTCAGTATTTACTGAATAATAATAGTACTGAATTTGTATTATTTGTGGTATTTTTGAGTGGGCATTGAAATGGAGCCTGCATTTAGTCTATTTAAAGTGTTTTCCAGCTTTGCTTTAGTTCAAGGCTCCTGTAGAAGCAAGCACATTATATTCTGTAATTTTGTATTTGTCATTGTTTGCAACTTTGAGTTAATGAAGAAATGGTTTCTTGAAACAGAAAATATAGAGTTTATGTTGAAAACGTATGAATTTTACTAATGAGTATGCAGTGATTACCATTACACATAGTTTAGTGTTGAAAATATACATGTTTATGTACCATGAAATTTACATAACTTTTTTTTATTAAAAGGAAACTCAAGAGTATACCAGGAATGTTGTAAGGTACTGCCTTGAAGCTCTTCAAGATTGGTTTGATGCTATTAACTTTGTAGACGAGGTATGTTTGTATGTGAGTGTGTGTTTGTGTGTGTGTATTCTAATATATATATATTGTATTGGGGATTGAACCCATGTAAGTGCTACACTGCTGAACTACATCTTTAACCTCTCTCTAGGTATGTGTGTTTTTTTGCATTTATAAAAGCATTTAAGGACAAACTGTTAAATTTCATGTAATATTGAAGATTATGAATACTTTTTCATGAGATAAGAGTAGAAGAATCAGTGTCATAAAGACTTCACAGAGCTGATGGGAAGGGATGGCTAATTCTTTGACGTTTAGGAAACTGCAGAGCACCTTAGTTGTGCTTGCTTGTGTCCTTTGGGACATCGTAAGTGTCTGTGTGTCATGACGTGAGAGCTTCAGTGACAGTTATGGAGTAGGAGTGGTGGCACAAAGATGAACGGGGCACAAGAGATTAATAAAAACTGTATTCCAACTTTATTATTTGGGCAATGTTCTTGATAGCGAATGGAAGCTTGAACAAATGTGTTTTTTATTAGTAATGAACAGACAGCTGGCACAGGGCATGCTCTGTGGGCATTGAAGGAACTCCTTCTCTTAGGGGTAGCTCAGAGCGTACTGAGTACAGAAGAGAGACCAGACAGTCCTCTCCAGTTGTCCAACCCTCAATTTAAGTTCTGAACCCTGGGCACGTGGGACCCCTATTGTGTATTTGTTGTGTAGGGAGAATTGTTCTGTTTCCTCCTTTTCTTTTTTCTTTTTTCTTTTTGTTTTAATAGTTAAGCATACAAAGTTATGGGTTTCATTCTGGCATCTTTTTTTTTTTTTTTTTTTTTTTTTTTTTTTTTTTTTTTTTTTTTTTTTTTTTTTTTTTTTTTTTTTTTTTTTTTTTTTTTTTTTTTTTTTTTTTTTTTTTTTTTTGGTTTTTCGAGACAGGGTTTCTCTGTATAGCCCTGGCTGTCCTGGAACTCACTTGGTAGACCAGGCTGGCCTCGAACTCAGAAATCCGCCTCTGGCATCTTTTTTTTTAAAAGATCTATTTATTTATTATGTAAGTACATTGTAGCTGTCTTCAGACACCCCAGAAGAGGGCATCAGATCTCAATATGGATGGTTGTGAACCACCATGTGGTTGCTTGGACTTGAACCCAGGACCTTCGGAAGAGCAGTCAGTGCTCTTAACCACTGTACCATCTCTGTAGCCCAAAAGTACTTATACTGGCCCATACAGGGATTGAACCAGAAACCTTGACATTATTAGCATCACACTCTAACCAACTGAGCTAACTGGTCAGAGACCCATTCTGGCATCTTTATGCCCAGTTTGTTTTTCTGAAAAACACTTTGACACAGAATTTACTGAAGTGAGGAATACAAAGAACTTTCTTTTCTGGAATCTTGAGAGTTACTGATTTTATCCTCATTACTGCTCAAAACTTTAGTATACACTTACTATAAATAAGTTAGAATATTTACTTATATAAGCAAAATACAACTTTATAATCATTCATGTATTTTAAGAATTTGGCCAGGTAGTGGTGGCACATGCCTTTAATCCCAGCACTCGGGAGGCAGAGGCAGGCAGATTTCTGAGTTTGAGGCCAGCCTGGTCTACAGAGTGAGTTTCAGGACAGCCAGGGCTACACAGAGAAGTTCTGTCTCAAAAAACAAACAAACAAACAAACAAGCAAACGAATCTGGAGTCTAATTCTTAGAAGTCACTTATGTCTTAGTAGCTGCTTATTGATTTTTTCGGGGGTGGGCATGCAAGTGCGCCATGGTACTGTCTGTGGATGTTTCGGGGGTGGGCATGCAAGTGCGCCATGGTACTGTCTGTGGATGGCACAGACTACGTCCATTAGGGCCTGCCTACCTTGTTTTTGAGCAGACTCTCTCACTGACATACAGCTCACTGAGTAGGTCAGGCTGATTGGCTAGCCCTAAGGATTTGCCTTCCTCTCTCTTCCCAGTGCTGAGATTATAAGGACATAACAGGATGTCTGTTTTCCCTCTCTGTGAGTTCTAGGGAATAGGACTCAGTTCTGTGTGCATTTTCTGACTCTCCAGTTCTCAGTATGCTCTCAGTGATGCTCTTCAGAGCAAAGCGACAGGATTCAGAGTCACTTGGAGAATTGTATTACCTTCTCTCAGATCTCTTTCTAGAACATTTTTCTCAGTGTTTCTTTATCTTTGCAGACTATGGCATTTTGAAAGGTATAGATTATTTTGTAGGATGTTTCTCAGTCTAAGTTTATATCAGGATTAAATTCAGACTATGTATGTTTTCCAAAAATATCATAAAGGTCGTTGGAGTCTTTCATAGCATCTAATCTAATGTCGTGTGTGTCCCCGTCTTTGCTCATTTTGATCATCCAGTGTGGTGCCTGCCGTGCCTTTGCAGCATACAGTTGTTCTTTTTTTCAGTGTAACTAATAAGATATTTTGTGAGGACCCACCTTGAAATTATGCAGATATTTCTGTGTTGTCATTCAGTTTTCAGTTCACTAGCTTATTTTTGTACAATAGGGTTCATGGTATTTCGTTCCAGTGCTGTGTTGTGTTTCGTTCTCAGGTTGATTCAGATAGGTGTATGGATGTGCCGCCAGTGAGAGCCCCTTCAAGTTGGTGTCTGTGTTCTCTTGTGTATCTACCCTTTTTGAACACTCCTATGTTTTTTGTCCCTTCAGATGTTTAGGGTTATTTTACAGTTTCATTATTCCTTTCCTTTCTTTTCCCGGGGTCTGTATTTGTAAAGCTACCTGTTAATTTCTAATGCAGAACAATGCTTAGAAAGCAAGCGTTGGGCATAGGTTTATTCACGCTGTGGGTGCTTCTTTCTTCTCAGGGTTAACTCAGCAGAATTTCAGAGCATAGATAGGAATATAGATATATCTGCATCTGCCTCTGTTTTTATAGCTACATGTATAGTGCTAAGTTCAAACTTATATTTTAACACAAAAGAACTTATTCTACTTTGGTGTTTGAGACTTAAAAGTTACTATTGAGATGATCCTTTCAAAGCTATGGTTCTAAAATTGTAAGTATTTATTAAAAAAAAAAAAACCAGGATAATGTAGGTGGGACTATGTTTACAGTGTTTAAAACCTTGAAACCTGTGCTGACTATTTTTTGACTTGTGGATTTTGTTTACTGCAGCCAGCTCCTAACCAGGTCACTTTTCACCTGCCGCTGCACCGCTACTATGCTATGTTTTTGAGTAAGGTGAGACTGTTCTTAAGGAATTCGCTTGTTGGTGTTATTTATAATTTGGGGGAGATTTTTGAATTACTAACGTTTTAATCATGGATTTTTAGGCTGTGAAATGTCAAGAACTAGATTTGGATTCACTTCTACCGGATCAGGAAATGTTAATGAAACTAATGATTCACCCACTCCAAATTCAAGTATGTATTAAGGGCTCTAAAACAGTTGGAATAGGATTTCTTTTTGTTTGTTTGTTTGGTTTTTCGAGACAGGGTTTCTCTGTATAACCCTGGCTGTCCTGGAACTCACTCTGTAGACCAGGCTGGCCTCGAACTCAGAAATCCACCTGCCTCTGCCTCCCGAGTGCTGGGATTAAAGGCATGTGCCACCACGCCCGGCCTTGGAATAGGATTTCTTGGTTAACTCATTCTCCTGTAATTTTAGTTAATGCTGGACATAAAGAATTAAATCCTAATAGAGTAAGAATGATTTCTCTAATCTGATTTTTGATAGAATTAAATTCTGATTGAACAATTTCTCTAGTCTGATTTATTTTATTTTATTTCCAGTTATTTGTAAGATGGGCTTTCTAGGTTGAACGTTGAGTTAGGTTGAATTAAAGACTTTGACCAATTAGACTTGCTTTATGTTCACTTCTTTTAAACGTTATGTATGGTTTTTGTTTTTGTTTTTTGGTAGGGCAGGGATTGAAGGAAAAATAGAATGAAAAGGGAGCACTGGGTTTTCCAAAAAGATTTCATTGAAGTTTTTATACATGTATCAAGAAGCCATTGTGCAAAACTAGCTCCTTCATACACTTCAAAGAAGAGACCTATATAAAATATAGTCACTAGCTTGGATACTTAAACATGAGCCTATATTAGTGGGACAGAGCCCAATTTGATTTGCATATTGGTTTTTGTCATCAGCCTAGGATCTATCTCTCTATCTCTCCGTATTGAGGCTCTGTCCTAAAAACAAAAGCAAAAAATGTATTTTTAAACTGAATATCTAGTGCT
Organism: Mus minutoides; assembly: GCA_902729485.2. NCBI lineage: Eukaryota > Metazoa > Chordata > Mammalia > Rodentia > Muridae > Mus > Mus minutoides. The sequence continues at coordinate 697,342 of LR749966.1, forward strand.
GAGCAGATTGCTTAGCTCATATTATGATTAAGTAAAAATATTTAAATGGTTGCTTAATACAATTATAATTTTACTGAATTTAGATGATATATTTTCTAATTTATTTTTTCATTAGGCTAGTCTTGCTGAAATTCACAGCAACATGTGGGTAAGAAATGGTCTGCAAATCAAAGGACAAGCCATGACCTATGTCCAGTCTCATTTCTGTAACTCCATGATTGATCCAGACATTTACTTATTGCAGGTGAGCCAGCTGGAGAGCCAGCTGTTATGCTTTGGGAGTGCTGTGATGTGCATGGTGTCTTAATTTCCGAGGTGACAGTGGTGATGGGAGAAGTTAGTTCACGAGAAAGAATATAGTTCTTATATTTTCCAGAGGAAGGATGCAGTACCATATGGGCCACAGGGGAAGCATCAAGTTTTAGTCAGGAGGCAGAAACAGGAGCCAGGAAAAAGCTCCAGCTAGCACCATTTTGAGAGTTTCTGTAGGAAAGGCAAGACAGGACAGAGGAAGAACTCTAAATAGTTTTGTCAGGCTTTGTGGCATAGGGGCTGTACTTCCTTGTGCTATGCTTAACCTTAGATTCATTGAGGGCTGGGGAAATGCTATAATTGTATGGCGGTTAGGTAAAGTGGGCGGATGCTTGTGTGGGGCTGTGTTCCTAAATAAGTTTTCTGTTATTTGGAATTCACTCTCCACAGCTATTATTAATATCTTTTATTAGTCTTTGAGTCTTTCTTTTTGTGTGGCTCATGGCTTGTGGAAGTAGAAGAAGACACAGAAACTCTAAAAGCAATACTAATACAAAGCAAAGCTGAATGTGAGAAATAAAGCTTTCCTTGTCTTTTAAAGGTCTGTGCTTCTAGACTTGACCCAGACTACTTTATATCATCTGTCTTTGAAAGGTAAGTGAATGCTTAAGACAGACAGGTAGGAAGTATATGGAATTTACTCAGTTTTGCCTTAATTTCTAAAAATGTATTTGCAATATTCTCCCTTGTAGGTTTAAGGTGGTAGACTTACTGACCATGGCTTCACAGCACCACAATATGGTGCTGGATGTGGAGCATGAGCGCTCGATGCTGGAGGGCGCTCTCACGTTCCTTGTGATTCTTTTGAGTCTTCGTTTACACCTAGGTAAACTACTAATAAATACTGTCATTAGTACTATTTCTTTCTCTTCCCCCAACCCCCTCCTAGTACTTTGTTTATTGAAAAAGAAAAAAGGATGTGGATATATTTGAACATACTTTTTTGTTGTTGTTTTCCAGACAGGGTTTCTCTGTGTAGCCCTGGCTGTCCTGGAACTCACTCTGTAGACCAGGCTGGCCTCGAACTCAGAAATCTGCCTGCCTCTGCCTCCCAAGTGCTGGGATTTAAGGCGTGCGCGACCACTGCCTGGCATTTGAATGTACTTTTAAAATCTTGACAAGTACAACGAATACATTGTTTAGAATAGTCTTTAAGAAAATCCTTTGCTTACAGGAGCTACAGTTAAAGACAGAGATTCTGCTGTCAATTTGCGCCTTGCAGTTTTCACTCTTAAAACATTTCACATTTTGTAGAACATCTTAATAAAACATGGTGATTTCTTTATAATGTATCTCTATCTAGGTTAATTGTGTTTTTTATAATTTTAGGGATGTCTGATGATGAGATTCTCAGGGCAGAGATGGTAGCCCAGCTGTGTATGAATGACAGGACACATAGCTCTTTGCTTGACCTCATATCCTTTAAAAGTGTCATTTTGTGCTTGTGGTAACAAATATGTTTGTAGATTAAAAATATCTCAATTTAAAAGATTATTTCTTTTTAAACTTGAAAGCATGTAGGATAAGCTGTCTGCTGAGGGATGTGTGGAGGGCAGGTGGTATGCTTTGCCAGCTCTCACTGTCTCTCAGGAAGATTTTCTTAGACTTCAGGGTTGACTGTTCCAGGCACATAGGACCTGTTCCTCGCATAGCAACATTAGGGAGAGGAACCTGGGCATTTTGTAAATGGGACCCCTGTCGTCTTTCCTTCTGTAGCTGGGCTGGAGTACATAGAACTTAGAGTCTTTATAATTACCACTATCAGGGTTTAAATATTCCCAGGAGTTTTGTTAGACTCAGTCTTAAAGGATTTTCAAGTTTATGGATTATACTCTACCTGCTGTAGGTATGGTCCCTGGGATAGAACTGAATATTCAGGAGTAGCTTTTTTACATTTTTACATTTTTACATTTTTATTTTACATGTATGGGTATTTGTATGCATGCATGTTATGTGCACCACGTACATGCCTGATTCTGGCAGAGGTCGGAAGGTATCATAACCCCTGGAACTGGAGTTGCAGACGGTTATGAATCTCTGTGTAGGTATTGGGAACCAAACTTAGGTCCTCTGCAAGAGCTGTCTCTGCTTTTACCCACTGGACTATCTATCCAGTCCCACCCCCTTAAATACATTAATTTTTTTTTTTAATGCAGACATTTTTGAGGTAGAATCTCACTGTATAGCCCTGCTTGGCCTGGAACTTACAGTGTGGACCAGGGGCTGGCCTTGAACTGGCTTAATCCTCCTGCTTCTGCCTTCCAAATACTGCCATTATAGGCTGATTATAGCAGCAAAGTAATGGTATGGTGAAAATATCTAACTAAATTTAGTATATCTGTATCGTTTAGAAATATTTGTTTTCTTAACTACTTTGAAGCTTTTGTAGCATCAGTTCAGTATTGCTTGGTATCAAGCCCCAGCCGCATTGCAGTGACACGGGTTAAACCTAGGGTCTTGAATGTACCAGGCAAGTGACCAAGCGCTATCCTCAGCTTCCTTTGATGAGTTCTTCAAACAGCTATAGACTATCAGTGCTATTACAGAGCAAAACATTTTCTAAAATTTGATTTTAGTTTAAGAATTAATGCCTTAATATGAACTAGGACAGAGTCTTTGTGGCTTGGTTCTTTCCCTTTGTCTGAACCCACTTGATTTTATGTGCTTTTAGAAATTTTACTTTTAGAAAAGTAATCTTTACTCCTACAAATCTGTGCTAGGTTTTCGTATAGTCTTTCTGGTTTTCTGAAGAAGGGTACAGTATATTTATGCAGTGATGAAAATGGACATAATTGAAATTGTTTTTCTCTCATTTAATGGAATTTGATCAATTTATCTTGGGGAAAGTATACTGAGGGCCACTTAATCATATAATTTATTTGGCTCATATATTTAAAACCACAATAAGATTAATACTGAACTGTTATGTTGCCCTCTTGTGGCCAACATTATACATTACAGCCAGTCATTTTCTATTTTGGTAAAATGAATTTGAACTAAGTAATTTGTAGACGTTGATGTTGGTGCTAGTCATTAATATTGTTTTTTTCTTGACACATACATTATATCCCAGAAAATCCCAACCCCAAAAGTGGCATTATTCCTGGAAGTTATAGCTTTGAATCAGTTTTATCTGCTGTAGCGGACTTTAAGGCCCCCGTTTTTGAACCTGGAGGCTCTATGCAGCAAGGCATGTACACTCCCAAAGGTAGGTTTCCATGTGGACATGGATTCTCTCCTGTGTTTTCGGAAAGAAATACTTTGTTTTGTTCTTTGTACATTTATTTATTAGTGTGCATGTGTGTTTATGTAGGTGTGCGTGTGTGTGTGTGTGTGTGTGTGTGTGTCTGTGTGTGTGTGAAGCCAGAGGTCACCCTGGATGTACCTTAGTGTGTGTGTGTGTGTGTGTGTGTGAAGCCAGAGGTCACCCTGGATGTACCTTAGTGTGTGTGTGTGTGTGTGTGTATGTGTGTGTGTGTGATAAGTGCTTCCCTGGCTTTCCCACTTCAATAGTTATCCTTTATTAATCCAGTTTTGGCATTCTTCTGCCAAATTTCTTATAAATTTATGTTTTTCTTAGTATTATATCACTTCAATTTAGCAAGTAGAGGCTGGTAGCTCTCTATGAGTTCAAGGCCAGCCCAATCTAGCTAGTTCCAGGACAGTCAGGGCAATGTAATTAAGATACCTTATCTCAAACAACAATAACAGAAAATATTTATGTTACACTATGGCTTTTTTTATTTATTTGTTTGTTTGTTTGTATTTTTCGAGACAGGGTTTCTCTGTGTAGCCCTTGCTGTCCTGGAACTCACTTTGTAGACCAGGCTGGCATTGAACTTAGAAATCCGCCTGCCTCTGCCTCTGGGAGAGTGCTGAGATCAAAGGCGTGTGCCACCACACCCGGCACACTATGGCCTTCTAAAATGACTACATTACAAAAACAACTTTAGGAACTCTAATTCATTTCTGTAAGTGACCACTAACCATAAATGAATCAAAAATTATAAAACAATATTGTCTTTCTTAATTCAGTTTGAAAGTTTCCTTCCTTCCTTCCTTCCTTCCTTCCTTCCTTCCTTCCTTCCTTCCTTCTTTCCTTCCTCTTCCCTTCTTTCTTCTCTCCCTTCTCTCTTCCCTCCTTCCCTCCTGTCTTTGTCTCTCTCTTCTCATTTATTCATTCATTGTATTTTTTTTTAAAGATTTATTTATTTATTATATGTAAGTACACTGTAGCTGCCTTCAGACACTCCAGAAGAGGGCATCAGATCTCATTACAGATGGTTGTGAGCCACCATATGCTTACTGGGATTTGAACTCAGGACTTTCGAAAGAGCAGTCAGTGCTCTTAACCACTGAGCCATCTTTCCAGCCCATTGTATTTTTTAAAAAATTTTTTATTATTATTTTTTTTTTATTTTTAAAGATTTATTTTATTTATTATATGTAAGTACACTGTAGCTGTCTTCAGGCATTCCAGAAGAGGGCGCCAGATCTCATTAAGGATGGTTGTGAGCCACCATGTGGTTGCTGGGATTTGAACTTAATCACCTTCGGAAGAGCAGTTGGGTGCTCTTACCCGCTGAGCCATTTCACCAGCCCTGTATTTTTTTTTTTTTTTAAAGACAAGATCTTACCATGTAACCTTGGCTGTCCTGAAACTGTGTCCACCAAACTGACCTCCCACTCACAGAGATGTACCTACTCTGTCTCCCAAGTGCTAGGATGAATGGCATTTCCCACCATGCCCAGCCCACTGTCTGAACTGTATCCTGAGATAGTTTAAATATAATCTGTTAGGATGCCAGTAGCACTTACAGCTGTGTTTAAAGACACAGAATCCTTTTCTTGTGTGGTTGCTTTTCTAAGGTTTTTCTCCTATATTTATAGATGATTTTATTGACAAGAGTGAGACATTTGTGAAATTTTGATTGACAGAAACTTAAGTTTTTGAAGGGGTTGAAGTTTGTGCTCCTTGGTCCTCTATCTTTATTTTCTAAACGAAAGTCCAGTATGCATTTTGAAGTTATGTACTTACAGTTTTTGGCAAAGGATAGAAGAAAAATTTTATTTCCAGTGACATTCTTAATTAGGAATAATGTACTATCTAGGTGTAATGTACACCATTAAAGAGAAAGGGGAGTACATCTGTATTACATAAAGAACAGGCTGTTTCTGAAATCTAGATGAACTTGAATGGATTGGTGTTCCTGTGTGGTGTGAGGCTTAACAAAGTCCTGCAGCCTCACCAGTAGGCTTGCCCACTAGCCAGGCCTCAGCCCCTCTGCTCTCAGCATCACCACATTGGGTTAAGTCTGGGAACTGCTTGACAAACAAGGTTTGTAGATAGTTGCTGTGCACAGTAAAGTTCAAGGCAGACTAGGTCTATAGTCAACAGTGTCCTGTGTTGGAAGTTAAAATAAGCGTAAGCTGTGTTCTGTGTTTGCAAATGGTAAGGATTTTGCTAGAGGGAGTGAGATCAGAAAAAATACTTAAAAATTTTATTTTAATTTTATTTTTGTGTGTATTAGTGTTTTGACTTCATGTATGTCTGTGTAAGGGTGTCAGATCTTGGACTTACAGTTGTGAGCTCACATGTGGGTGCTGGGAATTGAACCTGGGTCCTTCTGGAGAACAGTGCTCTTTAACTACTTTAAGCCATTTCTCCAGTCTCAGAACAAAAATTTAACCTAGGGAAAGAGATACTTACTTACTGGCTATAAAATTATTCTTAAGTCATCTTTTAGTATTTTATTTATTTTCCACTTAAAACATTTTAAAATTAAAATATAATTACATTTCCTCTCTCCACTCCCTCTTTTTAGCCACACATGAATATATAAATACAAATTGTTTAGTCTGTTCAGTGTTACTTGTATATGTGATTTCAGGGCTGACCACCTATTTTTTGAGGCAGAATCTCACTATGTAACCCTGGCCTGAAACTTCCTATGTAGACTTCATTGGCCTCAAAACCACACAGATCTTCCCGTTTCTGCCTCATGAGACACCACATGGGACATATTTTAAATTTATTATAAGAATTTTATGAGTGTTTGCCTACCATATATATATATATATATATATATATATATTTGCCATATATGTGTGCTGGATGTATGTGAGGTGCCCTTGGAAGTCAGAAGAGGACATCAGATCTTCTGGAACTAGAGTTACAGCGACTGAGTGTAGCCATCATGTGGGTGCTGGGTATTGAACCCAGGGCTCTCTAGAGGAGCAGCCTGTGTTCTTAACTGCTGAGCTATCTTTCCAGCCCTTCAGGCCCCCTTTTAGATATCTGTACCATCTAAATCATCATCTGTAATATTTCATACTTAGGATTTTGCTGTTTTTTTCCCAGTGGGTTAATTTTTTAAAATGTCACTTCAACCTAACATGATTATTAATGAGGTTGTAAATTTAATATTTACATGTTGAAAATAATTGTATAAATACTAAAAGAAAATGATGTATAGAAACTTAATATTTAAAATATTTAAAACCATCATGTATTTAACCAATTGAATATAAACAGTAATAGGATTTTAACTCATAATTGTACAGAAGGAAGGAGAATCATGATTAACTTTTAGTTGTGAAGTAGAAAGCAACAATTTATAAAGTGACCTGGAAAATCAGCTAACCAGTACATTTTAAATTTAGGTTTTGTAATTTAACAGTTGAATCATTTTAAAGGTATTTACTCTTTTTCTTTCTAATATGCACCTTACTTACCAAGAAAATAAGAAAAAAAATCTTTAAACCCAATAGCAATGATCTAAACTTAATAGTGAGACATTGTTATATGTTATAAAGCTTTTGCTTGTGGAGGCTTGAAGAACCTAAGAGAACATTCCTGATGTTAAAAAGTATGGTTTTTATGAGTGCAAGTAACCACAGCACCAAGGTCTTTCTAAGGCAGATTGAGTAAGTTTAACTTCCAAGTTTTTAATTTAAATGTTCTCAATGAATACAATAAGTAAGTTGAGTTTGGTTTTATTTCTAAGAAGTCAGATTTCTATTTCTGCTTTCTTTTGTCTGATAGCTGAAGTCTGGGATCAGGAGTTTGATCCCGTCATGGTCATTCTTCGAACCGTTTACCGCCGAGACGTGCAGTCTGCAATGGACAGATACACAGCATTGTAAGTCTAACACGCTGACTAGTGTCATTACAGAGTAATTGGGGTTTCTGTAGAAACGCTTTTGTTCTGACACATGATATGTTCATTTAACAGTTTAGATGCATACATGGGCTAGTTGTTGTCCTGGTGGGCACATGGGTAGCAGAGGTCTGCCGCTTATGGCCTTGGTGGCAGAGGATGCTCTTTATCCTGTGGAAACTTGATGCCCCAGGGAAGAGGGATGCTGCTGGGGATAAGGTGGGGTGGGTGGGTGGGGGAAGCACCCTCTCAGAGGTGGGGGTATGTGTGAAGAACTTGTGGAGAATGGACTGGGAAAAGGGGCAACTTTTGGAATGTAAATAAATAAAATAATTTAATAAAGGTTAAAAAATTAGATTATTTTCTCAGGATCTTTATAAAATTTTGATATTAAGCTAGATGTAGTATGTCATCTTGTAATCCCAGCAATTCTAGGAAGTTCTTGAGTTCAAGGCCAGCCTGGGCTGTACAGTAAGATCTTGTTCAAGAAACAAAACAAACTTTGCTATTGACCTGATAAAGTAAATGTTATGAAATATGATTACTAAATTACAAAAAGAAAAACCTAGTTGCTCTTTGATCAGTCAGGTTTGAAACTTGATTTTATGTTGTTCTGCTTTTGAATGAGTAGAGGAAGCACAGATATAAAATAAATAGTATGATATCAGAGGTGATAGATTTCTATACAAAGGGTGAAAATATTGCTCTCCTTGACAGTTGGGAATAGAGCAAAATGAACTTATATGCAACAGTATTTTAAAACACCAATTACAGGAAAAATATTAGTCTTCAGAAAGTCTTTATTCAGATGATATTCAAATAGCTGTTAATGTGTGTTTATAGTTGTTAGGTGTACCTGAAACTTTCTTTCCACCAGGATTTTTAAATACTAGAATGAATGAATGTTCATGTTAGCATGCATCATAGACTGTACTTAAAAAACAAATAAACTTCCCACAAACAAAACAAAATTCCCTAAAACAACAAATGTAGACTTAGCTCAGAGGCCATGACCTCTCTGCCTTTGTCTAGAATCCTGAAGGAGGCACGTGGAGGTCCCCCTGCTCTGTTTACTTGCTCACTTCCTTTTCCATAGATTCTGTCCCTTTGTGCCACTTCCTTTGATTGTAGGTGTTTATTTACTTCTTTGCTCCTTGAGGGAAGATGTTTTTCCTTCTATATTTTCCCTCCCTCCCTCCCTCCCTCCCTCCCTCCCTCCCTCCCTCCCTTTCCAGACAGGGTTTCAAAATATATAACAGGCTGGCCTGAAATTTACAGATCCTGTGCCTATCGAGTACAAGGATTAAAGACTTCATTTAATTCTGAGTAGTTTCTTTCTTTTGTTTAGAGAAAAATTCTCAGCAGGCACAGTCTTTGTTACCCAGGGAGTTTTGCATTCCCTAAAGAGTGGTAGAGTTGCTGCTGGCATCTGATCCCCACAGTCTTATCTTGACTCAGGTTACCAGTGCAGAGGAACTCATGGGAACACACTGACTTTGACCTTGTCTATGAAAGAATAATGTGTCATTAGCTATGTAGGTCTGAGTACTTTATTGATAAATACTTTATACAATCCAATAAAATCACACTCCCTAAACTGTTTCTAAACAATATTTTTCTATTTTCCTACTTTATTATTTGATTTCCACATTCCTTCTATTTACCATTTTAGTTCCCACCCCTCCCACCCCGAGAGAGAGAGAGAGAGAGAGAGAGAGAGAGAGAGAGAGTGTGTGTGTGTGTGTGCATGCGCGCCTGCATATCTGACACAGGCATATCTGTTTTCCTTAGTCATTTTTCCATCTTACTTTAAAAAAAAAAAGATTTATTTATTTATTATATGTAAGTACTCTGTAGCTGACTTCAAATGCACCAGAAGAGGGCATTAGATCTCATTACAGATGGTTGTGAGCCACCATGTGGTTGCTGGTATTTGTACTTGGAACCTAGGGAAGAGCAGTCAGTGCTCTTAACCGCTGAGCCATCTCTCCAGCTCTCCATCTTACTTTTTTTTTTTTTTTCTTTTTTTTCGAGACAGGGTTTCTCTGTGTAGCCCTGGCTGTCCTGGAACTCACTTTGTAGACCAGGTTGGCCTTGAACTCAGAAATTTGCCTGCCTCTGCCTCCCTAGTGCTGGGATTAAAGGCGTCCACCACCATGCCCAGCTTCCATCTTACTTTTGAGATAACATCCATTTACTGAGATTAGACCTGGTTGTTTTATTGCCTAGAGAGCCTCCTGGAATCTCCTGTCTCTGTCCTCCAGGGCTGCGGTTATGAGAGTGTACCACTGCTCCTGGCTTTCATCTGGGATATGGGATCCAAACTCAGGTTCTCATGTTTGTGCAATCTGTTACAGTACAACTGATTTTGCTATGTTAATGATGCTCATTTTCCCCTTCCCCTCATCCCTGAGATAATGTATCTCGTTCTTGAGATACATTATGTAGTGTTTTATTTTTAGCTTCTAGGGTATAGTCATTCCTCAGATTCTCATAATTCGGGTATACGTGAATACGAATTTTCATAGACTGTAAGGTAGGTTTGTTAACAAGCCTTGTGTTTTGTTGTTTAGGTTAGCTTTCTTAGAGAAATGTCCTCAGATCTTGTCCCAAATACAATTGCCTGCCTTGTCATTATTCTTTGAACCAAACGGGAGGGAAACAGGCTTAGTAGCTTTGAATCACATTCAAACCATGATTTTAATATTCTGTCTTCTGACCTTTAATGGTGCTTGGTGTTTTATTCTTAGTAGAGAGGGGTTCTGCCAGCAGAGCTCCTTTGCTGTTCTCATCCTCTGATTTAGCTCTTATGTCTACCTGCCATATTGATATAGCAGATCCTGATACTGCCATTGTGTATTTAAGATTTCTATAAGATTACTCTATGTGTAGATATGTTGTCTTTATAACAACACATGTATGCCATGGTGTGTCAGAGGAAGTCAGGGGACAGTGTTATAAGTTAGTTCTGTCTTTATGTAGGTGACAGAGATGCACCTTAGGTCGCTAGACTTGGGTGCTACCACTCTTACTTACTCAGACAACCTACCAGTCTCAACTTCAAAAGTTATTTTGTTTTTAGTTAGATGTATGTGTGGGGGTTTGTGTACTTGAGAGATGTTGGGTCCCCTACAGCTGGAGTGAAGGGTGCTTCAGAACCCTGATGTGGTGCTGTGGCAGTCTTTTGACTGCCAGCCATTTCTCCAGAGCTTATTGTCTTTTATTTATTTTATTTTACTTTATTTTATTTTTTGTTTGTTTGAGACAGGGTTTCTCTGTGTAGCCTTGGCTATCCTGGAACTCTATAGACCATGCTGCTCCTCAAACTCACAGAGATCCACCTGCCCCTACGTCCCAAGCTCTGAGATGAAAGCTGTGTGTCACCACTGCCCTGCTTCATCTGTTTTCTAAGTAGACTTTTTTGGGTAGATTTTTCTTTTAAAAGTAGTTTATTTAATTAAAAAAATTGTTTATTTTTATTGTATTTATGTATTTATGAGTGTTTGCCTGCATGTATAAAAGTGCATTTCATGTGTTCCTGGTTTCTGTGAAGACCAGAAGAGGATGCTACATCTCCTGAAACTAGAGTTACAAACAGACATGGCCATGCTAAGTATCCAAACTCGGGTTATCAAGCTTAAAGAACCAAGCCCCATTCCTTAAATAAATTAATGTAGTCTGAATGTGGATGCAGGTGACACATGCCAGGTGCCTATGTGCTTTTACCCCCTTCCCCCTTATTTTTTTTAACAGATTGGGTTTCAGACATAGTGACTTCAAACTCCTACCATCCCTTCAGGGTCTCTGGGGCTTCCAGCCTTCGCTCAGCTGGGGACTGGTGTCCTCACTCACAGCCCATCATCCCCGCTTGTCCTCCCTGGGTTGGGTTGATTCCTAGCTGCCCCGTGCCTAGTTCCATATCCACTCCCTTCCATGCTCCTTAGTGCTTCCTTAAGTCTTACCTGGAAGGTTTGCTTTAATTTTTTTTTTTTTTTGCTTTAATTGTGATATCTCTTTGACTTAACAATAAAAACATGTATGGTTTAAAAAGAAAAAAGATTGTGATGCTGTGTTCCTGGGGTCCTCTTGTTCTTCTGTTCTAGAAGATACAGGCAGACTTCTTGTGAGTTAATTCTAGGTCTCAGCAATAGAGGGAACTTATTTCCATGACTGGGCCTTGTGTGAGCCCCATACCTTTAAATAGCACAGTAGACATGCTACTCATACTGTATTTCTTAAATTGAGTTCACTTAGTGTGTGTGCACATGCACACATGTTGCCACAGGTGATTGTGTGGAGGTCAGAGGACAACTTGTAGGAGTCAGTTCTCCTCTTTTACCATGTGGGGTCAGCGGATTGGACTTTGGTCTTGGTGGCAAGCACTTGTTCCTGGTGAGCCATCTTGACAGCTCACAGTGTTACGTTTATTGGTAGTATTTCTCCTGCTGCCCCCAGTTCTCTTCCTCTTTTAGGAGCCCGAGGATAGGGTTGGAGAGCTAGGCTGCTATCCAGCCTGTGTTCCAGCCATTCGTAGTGGGGATGTATTCTGATTACTGATTTTGTCAAGGATTAGAATAGAAAATTACCTTGCTAAAATTTTTATTATGTATTCTTTTTATTTATTTATTTTTGTTAGCATTTTTACATACATTTTTCAACTTTATGGTCTAGCTTTTTTAAACTAATTTTAATCCAATAATAAAGGAAAAGTAATGTGTATTATATAGTGAATAAATATCTGTTTGGCTTTTTAAAGCATTTATGAATAGTTAGTAATGTGTAGAAAAACATAAAATAGAAATTGATGCCTGTAAATTACAGTTTAAACCATAGTTTATAAGTCTGTCATATAAACTTGATTTTTTTTTTTTATTTATTATTTTTACAGTTTAAAACAGAGTGGAAAATTCCCTGGCAATCCTTGGCCTCCATATAAGAAAAGAACATCACTCCATCCCAGCTATAAAGGTCTGATGAGACTTCTGCACTGTAAAACTTTACACATCGTGCTCTTCACTCTGCTTTACAAGGTATGGCAGTCATTTGATGAGAGTGACTTGGATTACAATGTATTTTCATGATTTTCAAATCAATGAGCTAAATGGCTATTTATATGAAGGCACCACTTATAAAGCAAAGGGTGCTTATAAATTTTTTAATGTATTAGGATAAATTATAATTACATGTCTTTGAATTCCAAATTGAAAAATTAGGAAGCAGTTATATTTCTTTTTTTTTTTTTTTTTTTAATAGTGTTTTTTTTTTTTTTTTAAATTTATTTTATTTATTATATGTAAGTACACTGTAGCTGTCCTCAGACACTCCAGAAGAGGGCGCCAGATCTCGTTAAGAATGGTTGTGAGCCACCATGTGGATGCTGGGATTTGAACTTATCACCTTCGGAAGAGCAGTCGGGTGCTCCTACCCACTGAGCCATCTCACCAGCCCGCAGTTATATTTCTTTGTGGAGAAGTGTTTGTTCTTCAGCTTCAGACAAATCCTTCAGATTGGAGCATTTGTTATGGCTTCTGTAAATTGAGAGGTGGTGTGGCTCTAGGAGCTCTGTCAAGGAAGCAAATAGCCAGTCAGGCTTGCTGCTTGACAGAAGTACATACATGTCTCTGTGTGAACCAGTGCCCTTACTTTAGCGTGGTTTTCTCTGCCTTTTACATCTTAGGAATTTGACAAAGAAGGATTTGAATGTGGGATCTTTAGACACTTGAAACATCCTTTATTTGCCTGTTACCTAGAATCTGTTTCTCTCACCAAACCAACTTATCTCATTGTGTTCTAAAAATTGCATGAAATATAAAGAGAGAATGTGTGTATATGTACACACACTCATATGCGTGTGTGCGTGCACATATATATATATATATATATATATATATATATATATATATATATATATATATATATATATTAATTATATAAGAGATGGAAGTTTATTGCTCTTACAAAATAGGGCTAAGTGTTACATAATTAGAAATAAAGAAAATGTATAATTTTTCTTTTTCATTTGGAAAGTTAAAAAAGAAAACAAAGCAGTAAATCTCTATTGACTATCCAGGTACATTTTAATTACTTAAGAAAGCATACATTAGTTGGTTAAGTAGAACTCTTTCTTAGTGCTTTTGTTTGCCATGCGATGAAACAGTGCTTTTAGATTTCTATACACTTCTTCTCAACATCACCTGTGGCCATTAAAAAAGCTAGAAGTTATTTTTGGCTAAGATTTTTAGATTAGTGCCTTTCAAAGTGCCTTGAAAGATTTATTTTTATCATTTATCGAGAGGATTATTCTGAAAAAAATGATTTAAAGTGCCTATTTCTCCATTAAAATATGTACAATACTTTCATATTAGAAAGCAGTTTGTGTTGATTTTGTAGGCGAATGTAATTTGTAGGATTTCCCAGAGCCAGGCTTTCCTCTGTTACTGAATGCAAGCCCTAAACATCATAGTGTGTCAATAAATTCTGTGTTACATCAGTTTCTAATGTGAGAATGGAGATTTAGAGGTTAGTAACTAGTTCAAATGATCAGTAATAATAATTCATGATAAATGAAGGAAGTCTTACTGAGAATCTCTTTGAAGTTACTTTTTCAATTTTTAAAACTTGCTTAATCTAGATGAGTTTTATCAGAGGTGACAGAATTTTAGTTGTTTCAAGACTCCTTTGAACAATTTTTAGAAACTCTTCAATTTGTTCATAGTAGCTTTTCTGGAATCCTCTAATGTGCAGAGCGCTGTCAGGTCACCTTTACAGATGCTGTCATTCCTTACCATGTGTGATACTGAAAAGCATGGGGCATTTCCCAGAACATGCCTTTATTTCTTTGTTCAGGGTCTTTAGCTTCTCTTTCTTGAACTTAAATTTGTAATGCCATTGGATTTCTATTCAAAATCTCTTTGAATTTAGTGGCAGTGCTCTATTTATCAAGAGGAGACAGAAATGTTGGGCATCCCATGGGAGGCTGAGAGCTGTGTGTAGTGAGTGGTGCTTACACAGCTGAGGATGGTTTGAGCCTTGCTTCCCTCCATTAATGTGCTTGGTTAGAACTTCAGGTTCCTCCTTGGGCTCTTTCTGATTGGCACACTCTTGGTACCACCTGCTGACTGTGTGTTGGACACTAATTGCTAGGCATTGTTCTAAGCAAATGGCAGATTCAAAGTGAAGCCAATCTCAAATATTCTAGGCTCATTTTCAATCTTAGATATGGAAAAGCTAAGGCAAAAGATTGTTGCTATAGGTCAAGGAGATATAAACAGAACTTGCTTTTTTTTTTCTTCCTTTATTTTATTATTATTATTATTATTTATTTATTTTAAACTCCAGATTTTATTCCCCTCCCCGTCCACCCTCCGACTGTTCCACATCCCATACCTCCTCCCTGCCCCCCTGTCTCCACAAGGGTGTCCCCACCTCCCCAACCTTAGCCCACCAGACCTCTAAACTCTCTGGGGCCTCAAGTCTCAGCTGGTGTATGCTGCCTGTTTGGTGGTTCAGTGTTTGAGAGATCTCAGGGGTCCAGGTTAATTGAGACTGCTGGTCCTCCTACAGGGTCACCCTCCTCAGCTTCTTCCTGCTTTCCCCTAATTCAACAACAGGGATCAGCGGTTTCTATCCATTGATTGGATGCAAATATCTGCATCTGACTCTTTCAGCTGCTTGTTGGGTCTTTCGGAGGGCAGTCATGCTAGGTCCCTTTTTGTGAGTGCTTTATAGACCCAGTAACAGTGTCAGGTCTTGGGGCCTCCCCTTGAGCTAGATCCCACTTTAAGCCTGTTGCTGGACCTTCTTTTCCTCAGGCTCTTCTCCATTTCCATCCCTGCAGTTCTTTCAGACAGGAACAATTATGGGTCAGAGTTTTGACTGTTGAATGGCAACCCCATCTCTCACTTGATGTCCTGTCTTTCTGCTGGACGTGGGCTCTACAAGTTCCCTCTCCTTACTGTTGGGCTACTAAGGTCCCCCCCCCTTTGAGTCCTGAGAGTCTCTCACCTCCCATGTCTCTGGTGCATTCTGGAGGGGACCCCCAACACCTCCTACCTCCGGAGGTTGCCTGTTTGCATTCTTTCTGCTGGCCCTCAGGGATTTTCGTCCTTCCCCCACCCAGTACCCAATCATGTTCTCTTCTCTGACCCCCCCCCCCCATTCTCTTTCTCTCCCAGGTCCCTCCCTCCCTCCCTCACTCCCTCCCTCCCTCCCTCCCTCCCTCCTTGTGGTTGCTTTCTTCTCCCTCTCAAGTAGGGATGAGGCATCCTCACTTGGGCCCTTCAGCTTGTTGATCTTTTTGAGTTCTGTGGGCTGTATCTTGGGTATTCTGTAAATTTTTTTTTTTCTTTTTTTGGCTAATATCCACTTATTAGTGAGTACATACCATGCATGTCCTTTTGGGTCTGAGTACCTCATTCAGGATGGTATTTTCTAGTTCTATCCATTCTTAATAGCTGAGTAGTATTCAAACTTCTATTTGCAGATACTGTATAACAACCTATATATGAGATGGTTATGAGCCCATCCTATTCTTGCTGAGGACCTGAGTTCAACTTCCCAGTATCCTCATTGTACATTTCACAACTGTCTATAACTCCAGCCCCAAGGGGTTCAATGTATGACTCTGGTCTTTATGAATATCTGTAGTCATGTGCACATACACCCCATACACACACAATAAAAGTAAATCTAATAAAAGTTGTACATAATTGTTAAAGGAAACCTAGAGTTTATTTCAGTTTATGTTTTCATTAAGATTTGCATTTACACATTGCATTTATATATCTGATAATTATCTGATTATGATTTTTGTTTGTAATAGAATGTTTTTGAATCTTTAAAGGAAATATATTTTATAAAAACTATGAGTTTTTATTTTTTTAAAGATTCTGATGGATCATCAAAATCTGTCTGAGCATGTGCTGTGCATGGTGTTGTATCTGATTGAATTAGGCCTAGAGAACTCTTCTGACGATGACTCCGAGGAAGAGGTAAGCACTGCCTCTTCTCTTAGGACAGTGGCCTGGGCAGGCTCTCTCTGGAACTCACTCTGTGGTCCAGGCTGGGCTTACACTCAAAGATCCACCTCTTCTTGCCTCTTGAGTGCTTTTTATGGATATTGGTATTTGCCTGCATTCTTTTCTGTACAGCATTTATATGCAATACCTTTGGAGGCCAGAAGTAGGCTTCAGATTCCCTGGAACTGGAGTTTGTGAGCTGCCAGTGAGTGCTGGGAACTGAACCTGAGTCCTCTGGAGGAGCAGACTGTGCTCTTAACCACTGAGCTATCTTTCCAACCCCCAATTTTAGATTTTTAATTCTTAAATTTGAAGAGCTGATAAGAAGGCCCTGTATATTGATTTCTTTAGTGTGTATGGCTGTGCACCATGACGCACATGCTCAGCGTGCAGGAGTTCTCTCCTTCTACCAGATGGGACCTGGGGATTTAACTCATATCAGATAGCGTACTCACTGAGCCAACTCTCTGGCCTAAAAAGGCTTTATTCTTAAAATACATATGGTCCTTTAAAACTTCCCTTGGCATTTATGGAATTACTTTATGCATAAAACTGTTGAAATTTATCATTTCAATGAAAAAAATTAAAACTATGTATTTTTGGTGTTATAGTGGGAACACAAATTATGGATTCTGGGGGGTGTATGCATGTGTGAGCACTTATTTTCTTGTCATTCGTTCATTCATTCATTCATTTACATATGTCTTAGGTATCAATGGCTGGACCAGAGCGTTGTCATGACAGCTGGTTCCCTGGCAGTAACTTGGTATCAAACATGCGGCACTTTATAAATTATGTTAGAGTGCGAGTCCCAGAGACTGCTCCTGAGTTGAAAAGAGATCCTCTGGCCAGCACGAGCTCTGATGCTTTGGGCTCTTTACAAGTAAGTTTAAAAGTGAGGGAGGTGAAAAGGGAAAGGTTTTCGTTACACTGAGATATTGCTTAGATAACCTAGAGCATTCAGAAGAAAACATTGTTAGGGGAGCTTTAGACTATCATTTAATTTCTTGACATGTCTGAGCATCGTTGCCTTAACCAGTCTTTTTCCTTCAACCTGCTAGAATTCCCGACGGCCTAAAGTTCTTCAAAGAGAGGTAGATGTGTATGGTATTTGCATTAACTAGCAACATGGCTAATGGGAATGAGGGAACAAACCACTGAAGTATTTGTGTGTGTTTGTGTGTGATTAATATCATCACATTGAAAAAGAGTTCTTGAAGTTAGTTTTTTTTACTTTTAATAAAGTTATTTATATTTAATTTTAAATAAATTTATGTTATTGATAACATGCAGAGTAGTTAGTAGTAAATTTTTCATTTTAGTGTTAAAAGTGTTCTGGACCAGTTACAGGTGGGCTATTTGGATCTACTTACATTAGCATTGCAATTGTCTTACTAACATCTTAAAAATGACTATTCCTAAATCAAAATAAATGTAATTGCTGGCAGCATGCCCATTAAAAATAATTTTTCCTTTTGCTTCTGTGGCAATTAACTAATTAAACAGGCCCGTAACTTGTTGTATTTTGTCTGTTGTGTTTTGGGGCTCATTGTGAAAACCAGCTCTTTGCATGATGCTTAATGAATCTTTAAGATAAAGGGAGAAGTGGAGCTGGAGAGAAGGCTCAGCAGTTAAGAGCACTATCACCCCTTCCAGGGGAACTGGGTTCAATTCCCAGTACCTACATGGTGGCTCACAACTGTCTGTTAACTCCAGTCCCAAGCACCAGGCATGCATGTGATACACAGACATATATGTGGCCAAAATGCCCATGTACATAAAATAAATAAAATTAAAAAAGAAAAGTATTGAGATGACATGCCAGATAATTAAGTAGTTTTATTTTCTTTAAACTAGGTATCATGTGAATAGACAGGGTTGAATTAGATATTTCTTGTAGTTAAGTCTATTTGTTAGAATATTTCTTACATTTGACATGTTTTTGTTGTGATCACCAGAAAGGATTTTAATTAAAAACTTAGAACCTCTATCAGAGGCTCTTTTTATTCTAATGTTGTAGAGTATTTTAAAAACATTGAATGTTAAAATTTTAGACTGTAATTTGACTTAAAATGCATGCTTTTTAATGCTCATTTTAGAAAGATGACATCTATTAAACAGATTCATATTTTAATTAAAAGATGGTCTCTGAGAGGCCTGATGGGTTTGCTTTAGCAAAAAGACTGTCTAGAAGACAAATTAGTGAGAAGAACACTTGTACAGTGTGAAGCAAATTATTCAGTCTTTTCATTTTATTTATCCTTACATTTCAGCTTTGAGACTTGTAATCTTGGTAATTTTCAAACTTTGAAGTTCCTTAAAAGTGAAATTAATATTTACTATAGATTTAGTGTCTTAAAAAAATGAAGGAAAATGGAACCGTTTTCTATGTGGTAGCATCCTCCCAGAAGCTACTAGAGTGTGTGCAGTTTCCTGATGAGTGGTGTGTGATGCGCCAGCTTCCCGCACACTCAGAAGCTCACTTTATATAGTTGGTTTTTAAATTTTTTTGTTTTGTTTTGTAATATGGCTGCAGATATGGTTTAAGCTTTGTTTGTTTTCTGTGGAACAGAGGGGTGACTGCCAGTGGCCTCCTGTCCCTTACCCTTGTCCCCATAAAGTGGTCTTACATCTATTTGAGAAGGGAGCAAAGGAAACGGGTTTATCTGCTAGAGAGATCTTTAGATGATAACGTTAAGCATTCCCTTTGGAAAATACAGTGATATATTTTTAGATTGGTTTTGACTAATTTCTTCATCTTTCTGTCGTTTTTATTTTTACCTGTAGAATTCTGGTACAGCTCAAGTTTTCAGCTTAGTAGCAGAGCGTAGAAAGAAGTTTCAGGAGATCATCAATCGCAGCAGCAGTGAAGCCAATCAGGTGGCTCGGCCCAAGATTCCAAGTAAATGGTCAGCTCCTGGTTCCTCTCCCCAGTTAACCACAGCCATTTTGGAAATTAAGGAAAGCATATTGTCTTTGCTAATAAAACTTCACCACAAACTCTCAGGAAAACAAAACTCTTACTATCCTCCATGGCTTGATGACATAGAAGTTTTAATACAACCAGAAATTCCCAAATACAATCATGGAGATGGTATAACTGCTGTAGAAAGAATTTTGCTAAAAGCTGCAGTGCAAAGCAGAATGAACAAGCGCATCATTGAGGAGATATGCAGAAAAGTGACCCCTCCTGTGCCGCCCAAAAAAATCACCGCAGCGGAGAAGAAAACTCTGGACAAGGAGGAAAGGTATTGTTATTTTTAGTGTTTCTAATATTTACAGAGCAGTTGATGACTTGGGTTTTTCTCTTCTTCCGTCCTTCTGGGCTAATGGCCTGGTTGTTTCAGTTACAGCAGCCACAGCTGCCACAGCTGCTTACTCTGTAAGGTAATAGTTGGTCATAGCTTTTGTGTGTGTGTGTGTGTGTGTGTATGTGGTGCAGAGTATTTATGGATAAAGACATTGCTCCTATTACTACTGCTGAGGTATCTGAGAATTCTGTTGCTGTTCAAAAAGGTTTAACTTAACTTTAAATAACAAATATAAGTATTTTGGATATTTCTTTAAAAAGAATCATTTGTGTGTTTGTATGCACATGTGCTTGTATGCATGTAACACATACTCCACTGTGCGCATATGGAGTCTGTTCTGTCTTTGCATCTTGTGGGTCTTGGTATTTGAACTCAGGTTATCAAGCTTAATATTAATAGCAAGTATCTTTCCTGCTTAGCTATCTCACTAGCCCTTAAGTATTTCTTAAAATAAAAATCCAACTATTTGAATTTTTGGTATTTAATTGTGTTTATTACTATATGATTATCAATTAATAGAGAAAGCAATGTTTCTTAAAATTTTCCTTTGCCAACTTGTTTCCTAATATTTTAAAGATAAAATTTTTTAATTAGATTTTTTTTCAATTTATGTGTGTTTTGCCTGCATGTGTGTATGTGTAGCGGCATGTATGTTTGGTACATATGGAAGTCAGAAGGGGTGATCAGAATATCTGATCCCTGGGACTGATACTATAAAGACCACAGAGGGATGCTCCTTGTTGACTCATTACTTAGCTTCCTGCTCATCTGACTTCCATTCATTCATGTGTGTATATGCGCGTGCACACACACACACACACACACACACACACAGAGCCCACGGCCACCTTCCCAGGGAGTGGTAGTACCTCCAGTGGGCTGGACTACCTATGTCAGTAACAGTCAAGACCGATTTCCCACAAACATAGCAACAGGCCAGTTGATCTGGGTAGTCCCAGAACTGAGGCTCCCATCTCATCTTGGTAAAGTTGACAGTTAAAACTAAGGAGTACAGGTGGCATTAACCATGATGTAAGAAGACAGAGAGGAAAAACTGTCAATCTTGTTTGGTGTTCTGAGTTTACATAAGTTTGGCAGTCCAAACTTATGAAGGAGATCATCCTATGATAATTGTATAAGAAGCCGTTTTAGTCACATATATGGTTGTGTGAGAAAAATTGTTTTTAGAGACAAAGAAAGTACCCAGGAGGTGGCAGAGTGGGTAAGTGCTCTGTACAAGCTGTGAGCTGCGTGCCCAGCACTGTCCAAGCTGGGCATGGCTGTGTCTGCTGCTTGTGTGCTCACTGACCAGGCTGTCTAGCTGAAACAGTGAGCTTCTGCTTCATCGAGTGCCCATTATCATGGGGATAGGCTGCAAATGATAGAGTAAGTCCCTGTGCTGCCACCCACACCTGCATGCACGTGTACATACCACCCACAAAAGGGATAGTTAGAATAGTAGTAGTATTCCTAATTCTCCTTATAGTATTATACTTTACAAATGGGAATTCTAAAGAACCAATGTATAATTTAAATGGAATTTAAATTTAATGCATCTAACTAATAAAAGTGGAAAATTGAAAATGAGTTGACTTACTTCTGCTAATTTCTTTAAATTCGAGGTATTTTCTCCTGATTATATACTAAGCTGTTCTGGTTTCTTTTTAATTCTTTTTTATTGCTTGCCAACAGTCTTAAAATATTCTTTGTAAATAGATGAGTGGTAAGTGCTAAAAGAGTTATGAAATAATCCAAAGGAATAATTATTTAGAATCAGAATGCTTTTTATTCTTTGGTAATTTCAGGACTCACTTCTTTTACTTTGCACAAAATAATCTGACCTAGAAATGCTCTTAGAGGAAGCTGAGAAATGTACTGGCTTCTGCTCCTGCTACTAGGAGACAGCTAGTCTTAGGTAGTGGTAAGTGGTTATTCTGATCTCTTAGACTTTCTTTATATGTAAACAGCATAGGTTTTTATAGAACCTCTTTACTGTCCTGTGCTGGCAGGACTTCTTTCTTGGCCACCTCTGACAAATACTTTGGACATTATCTTGTTGGAAATCCAGAATTTCTCTTCTCTCTTTTCTCTTTTCTCTTTTCTCTTTTCTCTTTTCTCTTTTCTCTTTTCTCTTTTCTCTCTTCTCTCTTCTCTCTTCTCTCTTCTCTCTTCTCTCTTCTCCCTTCTCCCTTCTCCCTTCTCTCTTCTCCTCTCTTCTCTCTTCTCTCTTCTCTCTTCTCTCTTCTCTCTCTCCTCTTCCTCCTCTTCCTCCTCCTCTTCCTCCTCTTTCTCCTCCTCTTCTCTTTCTCTCTCTCTCTCTCTCTTTCTCACATGCGCTCTCTCTCTCTCTCTCTCTCTCTCTTTTAATTGAAAATAGTTTCTTTTCTCATACAGTATAGTTTCCTCTCCTTCAGCTCCTCCCAGTTCTTCCCCACCTCCCCTCTACTCTGGAATCATATATATGATATTTGTCCTCTTATCAGATATGGAGTTGGTAAAAAAACTTTTCCCATTCTGTAGGCTGCCACTTTGTCCTATTGATGTTCTTTGCCTTACAGAAGCTTTTCAGTTTCATAATTTCCCTTTTATTAATTGTTGATCTTTGTGCCTGCTATATCAATGTTCTGTTCAGAAAGTCATCTCCTTTAAGGATATTCCTCACTTTCTCTTTTATCAGGTTCAGTGCATCTGGTTTTATGTTGAGATCTTTGATCTATTTGAGGTTGGTGTAGGGTGACAAACATGGATCTATTTATATTCTTCTCCAGGCAAACATCCAGTTTGACTAGCACCATTTATTGAAGATGTGGTCCTTTTTCCATTGTGTATTTCTGGCTTCTTTATCAAATCTCAGGTGTTCATATGTGTGTAGATTTATGCCTGGGTCTTCAATTTGATTCCATTGATCAGTATGTCTGTTTTTATACTAGTATCATACATTTTTATTACTATAGCTCTGTAGTACAATTTGAAGTCTGGAATGACGAGATATCCAGCAATTCTTTTATTCTTCATGATTGTTTTATCTATTCTGGTTTTTTTTTTGTTGTTGTTGTTTTTCCATATGAAGTTGAGAATTGTCCCTTCACAGTCTGTAAAGGATTGTGTTGGGTTTTGATGGGGATTGTATTGATCTGTAGATCGCCTTCAGTAGGATGGCTGTTTTTACTGTTATCCTATAGATTGATGAGCATGGGAGATCTTTTTATCTTCTGATATCTTCTTCTGCCCTGGACCTGCAAGGATAATCAGCGGGGACCCAGGGCAGGAGAGGGAGAGAGGGACAAGAGACAAGAAGAATGAGAGCAAGTCAAATCATACTGATCAAGCTCTGAAAACTTTACTCAGGAGTGGCAATATAAGCATAAGCCAGAGGAGGCTCCAAGGGAGGAGGGAAGAGCCCAGGGGCTCTCTGAAGGTCAGGTGGTAATCTTCAGCTCCTGGAACAAATGGTCACAGTGTCCTCTTTTCCCATAAACATTCTTAACGTTATGACCACGAATGTTCTCTCAGGATTGTTTATGTAAGCTAGAAAATATCCACAAGGCTATGGCTAAGGCCATGGCTCCCGGCATCTCCTCCCTTTCAATTATTTTCAACAAGGCCTCACGTAACTGGGGTTGTCAATAGTCATCTCATCCTTGGATGAGTGGACGTTAACCAGCTTGGGGAGCATTGACCTGATTCCTCCCGTGGGTACTGTCACGACCCACTGTCATGGCTCTTGGTATCTTTTGGGGAGGGGAGGCAGAGCCTTAGAGAAATCCTTAGGATAATGTTGAAAACAGATACCAACCTCCTTGCAAACCAGGTTTGTCTCATGGGGAATTCAGAGATGGTCATTGTTAGACCTTCCCCTGCCATTCTTAGCCTCGCAACCCATGCTAGTGCCCATGCTGGATTCATTTTATCAAGAACCAGTATGCACAGGTCTGAATCCTATGCAGCTCTTAAAGGAGAACTGCCAACCTCAGGTTCAGCAAGGCCCTTGTCAGCCAAATCAAGTCTATGATAATAAACTTGCAAACGTTTTAATGCCAAGGAATCATTCTGCTGTTTTATAAAACCAGTAATTCTATTAAAAAATAAAAGGCCCCAAAGTTACTAATAATAAAATGCTTATTAAAGGTCCAAAGAGAGGGGCATCAAGAGGGTGTACATAGAGGACTTCCACCAATTATCAGCAGTGACTGAAAACTGTTTTCTCTGGAGCTCCAACTTGAGTTTATGTAACTGTTGGATTCATGTTTCCACTATGCTTGATTCATTTACAAAAAGCAACATTCTTCTTGCAGAAAGAGACAGGTGCCACCTTTCTCACCAGTCAGCAAATCAAGTGCTCTTTGATTCTGTAAGGCAACTTGGGCAAGAGAAGTTAATTGCCTCTGTAAAGAAGCTAATGACTCAATGGAGGCTTCCACTGCCAACGCAAATTGTTGAGATAATTTGGAGGTGGTAAGAAGAGAATGGGTTAAAGTTCCTCCAGCCAAACTGGCAGCCACAAGAGAGGTTACCAAGGAGATGCCAGTCACTACAGGGGGGAAAACAGCTGGCTTGATTCTAATATCTGGGGGGCTATTCCAGGTCAAATACTTGGCAGGAGTTAGCAAGGTCAACGGAGGAACTAGGGTCACGGGAAGACATAGCAATTCTTTATTTATGTTATAATTCTTTCCTTGCAAATCTAGGGCAGAAGTGCCTGTAGCTGTGCCTCCCACAAAAGTATATGGAGGCTTTAGTTCTAAATCTTTAGTAATTAATTTCTCTATTGATGGTGAAATTTACTCCAGCATGCATATCCATCAACTTAGTGTTGTTTACTGTTAGCACAACTTTTAGGCCTTCCCATACTGTTGGATGTAATAAAGGGAGGATCAGGGAGGAAGGCCCAATATAACTTCTCTATCATCATTGTCAGGACACTACAAACTCATGATCAGCATCATTCTTTGTCCCAGCATCAGCATGTCTCATTAACCACTCTGGCAGATAGCATTATCCTTCGGCATCCTGTAGAAAAACCACAACATGCCCTCTTCCCTACACTCAGAGAGTTCCTTAGCATTGAAATTTAAAAATTTTGTGCTGTATGGTGATATGATTCTCCTCTTTTTTGTATTCAAAGGCCAATTTGTCAGAGTGTAGTGCACGCGTTCAATAATTTTTTGTCCCATGGATTATAAGGAATTTCAGTTCTATGTTCAATTTTAAATTCCTTTTTGTTTGTTTGTTTGTTTGTTTTTCGAGACAGGGTTTCTCTGTATAGCCCTGGCTGTCCTGGAACTCACTTTGTAGACCAGGCTGGCCTCGAGCTCAGAAATCTGCCTGCTTCTGCCTCCTGAGTGCTGGGATTAAAGGCGTGCGCGACCATGCCCAGCCAATTCTAAATTCCTTACAAAATTGTGTAAAGTTGTTTCTAGTATAAGTAGGACCATTATCTGTTTTATAGGCTGAATGGCTTGTGCCACAAATTTTTGACATAATGTAGGACTGTTAGCCATGCCTTGAGAAAGAACTATCCATTGACACCTTTTCATTGGCTCTTTAAAATTAATAGAAAGAACGCTGAAAGCAAATCTTTCACAACCCCGAGGATGCAAAGGAATAGTAAAGAAACAATCTTTTAATTCTACTGCTATTTTATAATATCCTTTATGAATGTCTCCACCTGCTTGATTTTTTTTTTTCTTTTAAGATTCCAAAACACTGGCTATAGCACACAATTCCATTATCTGTGCTGAAGCAGGAGGAAATTCAAAAGAATAAACATGTGATCCAATCACATATATTTCTCTCCCATAGAGGGGCTGTTTATAAATACAGTAGATGTATTCTTTATGGGATGCATGCATAAATTTTTAGGAAATACAAAGCATGCATAGAAGTAATTTTAACAACTTATCTTTTGTATAATGATTATCAGTTTTAACTACAAGTAAAGTTTACTATGTAATAGACCAAATATCAAAATTTTGTAGTAACCAATTTAAGACAAGAAACAGATACTTTGTCAGGTTTTTAAAACACAATTTTTGTTATAATTTTTCTAAAATATAAGAATTTATCTTATAATTCTTTTTTTTTTTTTTTTTTTTTTTTTTAAAGATTCATCTTATTTATTATATGTAAGTACACTGTAGCTGTCTTCAGGCATTCCAGAAGAGGGCACCAGATCTCATTAAGGATGGTTGTGAGCCACCATGTGGTTGCTGGGATTTGAACTTATCACCTTCGGAAGAGCAGTCGGGTGCTCTTACCTGCTGAGCCATCTCACCAGCCCCTTATCTTATAATTCTTAATTAGGACCATAGCAACCTTAATAGAATGTTAAAACTTTACTTTGAGGTAATGAAAGATGATTTTACATGAATGTTTTCACTTGCCAAAGAATTGCTGTGGGCACATTTAATAACCATAACTAAAATAAATAGCTAATATTCAATTATCATTGATTATAATTGGTAACAATTATAAAAGCTTTCTTTATTTTCTGAAAAGTCTTTTGTTCTTTACCAGTTAATTTGTGTCTCTCGAGATAACATCTAAGAAAGGTTTAAGTCACTTTAAGACCTTAAGGTGAGGTCTTAGCCAAATAATATCTCCTGGAAGCTTTTGAAAATAATTTTTTTTTTTTTTTTAGTCTTTTGAGACAGGGTTTCTCTGTGTAGCCCTGGCTGTCCTGGAACTCAATTTGTAGACCAGACTGGCCTCAAACTCAGAAATCTGCCTGCCTCTGCCTCCCAAGTGCTGGGATTAAAGGCGTGCGCTTTTTCAAGGAAATCAATTTGTCTTTCTTGGATTTTTTGTACCACAATTTTCAAGTATAACTAAAACCCTAAATATTATAAAGAATATTGCCTCTGAGTCTTTTTGTTACTACCCAGAACTATAAAGCTCAACATGCAAGAACAAGGATTTGAAGTAAACTTCTCTTTAGAGGCATTAGCTAATAAAATACTTTCCACTTAAGAAACAGTATACACTGAAAGATTTAAACTCTTAGTTTCTGTATTGAAGCAAAGACAATAAAACTTTTTACATAATGTAAAGCTATTAGCCATACCTAGGAGCAAAATTTTCCAGTGATTATAAGCTCACTAGAAGCAAACACTTTATAATTATCAGGATGCAAAGGAA
Source organism: Mus minutoides (assembly GCA_902729485.2). Taxonomy (NCBI): domain Eukaryota; kingdom Metazoa; phylum Chordata; class Mammalia; order Rodentia; family Muridae; genus Mus; species Mus minutoides. The sequence continues at coordinate 724,279 of LR749966.1, forward strand.
AAAACAAACTTTTCAATCTATAATAATTTTATATGAAGTAGGCAAGCCAGATTATAATTCCTATATAAGTTTTATAGCCTGATTAACTTTTTATATATCTTAAGTTTAAATTTATTTTGAACAACATCTGAATAGATCTATAATAATGTTGTTTTGTCTTAAAATAATTCTCAGTAGGCAAGGAGAGGTGAAGTCCCAAAACTTCAGGGTTTGCAAAACAAAAGAAATGCCATACAAGCCTCACTGAGGCTGCTCTTGCAGTGAGGACAGATTTTAGAATTTTTTAGTTTCTTTTGTAATATTAGTATATATTCATAACTTTTGGAAAGCAAAACCCAATTTTAAACAATCTATTCTCTTTAAAATCAATACCAAAATCATTACTTTCACATTATGAAGTTTGGCTGCCAATTCTTATATATGAATGCATGACAGTGCAGCTTTTCATATGAGACATTGCTTTAAATTCTATCTCTGTGTCTATTTTCTAGGATAAGAATTACATAAAATATTATCTCAATTTAGAAGTATCTTAGAGGCCTAGTTTTCTGGGCTTGTTTATGCCACGTGCTTGAAATGATTCATTCCAACACTGAGTTATGAATTAAAGCTAACTTTAAGTCCAGTCAAAAACCAAATGAAGCAGCTACACGAATCCTATAAATTTAGACTAATCAAAGAATTTTACTTTTTCTAGCTATAATTATAAGATAAAAAAACACACTGTCACTTGCTAAACACAATAATCACGATATTAGAGAATTTTGTAGGAAAAAAAAACAACTCTCAGCTTTTTGCCTTAGAACTGAGAAGCTACAGACTCGTTATCCCGCTGTGCGTTACTTTTGACTAGAGTGCAGGGCACATTAAATCAGCCTCCACTGTGTAAACTGACTAAATCAGCAGATGGAAAGCCAGCAGATAAAGTTTTAACCATTTTTCTTTTTTAACATGAAACATAAAACAACAGTCATTCGGACAACAAAACAAAAAACATATATGAATTGACACGTGGACAGATTGGTGCACCAAACACAAACAACACAAAGAATTTAGAGAACTTGATGTAACCAATCTAAAAGTGCCTCCTGGAGCCAGAGAGAAAGCCAGACGTCTCCAGATTTCCCCCTGACCCAGGGAGAGCTCTGAAATAGCTTGTTTTCATTTTCCCTCTTTTTTGTTAAAAGGTCCTGAATAGGGGATAACTGCTTTTCTGAAACCTATTCTCTCTCTTTCTCTCTCTCATGTTCAAGTTCTAATTCTTTATCTCCTTCTTCTGGGAATTAAGAACAACATAAATGCACTTGAGCTAAGAATTTTTCTAACACCTGTTATTTTGTTTTTGTAGTTTTGTTTTTTACTCTTTTTATTTATTTCATTTTATCTCATTTTAAACCCTATTCCTCCAACCTGGAGCAGCTCTTGGCTGTGAAAAAATTTTCTTAACCCCAAATCCTCCTGCCTTGAGGGATTCCTTGAGATCCCTTTAAAAACAATTCATGTTTACTTAATGTTTTCCCATAGTCTAGTCATTCTTCCTACCTTTCTCGGATCTGTCTCAAAGTCCAGGTGACACTGTGGCAATCTCTGTATGGACCTTCACTCACCTCCTAATGAGGCAGTAGTTTAATGTGAGCCTTCACTCACTTTTTAACAAAGCGACACCTCAGTGCGGATCTTCACTCAACCCCTGATGGGGCAGCGGTCCAATGCGAACCTTCACTCACCTCCTAGAGAGGCAGCCATTCAATGCGAGCCCTTCACTCACTTTTTGACAAAGTGGCAGCTCAGTGCAGACCTTCACTCACCCCCCTGATGGGGCAGCAGTCCAGTGCGAATCTTCACTCACCTCCTGACGAAGTGGTGTTTCAGTGCGAGCCTTCACTCACTTCTTGATGAAGTGGCAGCTCAATGCAAAGAGTGGTCTCTCTCAGACCCCAAACCCAGAGCCCCACGTTGGGCACCAATTTGCCCTGGCCCTGCAGGGATAATCAGCAGGGACCCAGGGAAGGGGCGGGGGAAGAGAGAGAGAGAGAGAGAGAGAGAGAGAGAGAGAGAGAGAGAGAGGAGAGCAAGTCAAATCATACTGATCAAGCTCTGAAAACTTAATTCAGGGGTGGCAATATAAGCATAAGCAAGAGGAGGGAAGAGCCCAGGGGCTCTCTTAAGGTCAGGTGGTAATCTTCAGCTCCTGGAGCAAATGGTCACAGTGTCCTCTTTTCCCATAAACATTCTTACTGTTATGACCATGATTGTTCTCTCAGGATTGTTTATGTAAGCTAGAAAATATCCACAAGGCCATGGCTAAGGCCATGGCTCCCAGCATTCTTCAACTTCTTTCTTGAAAGACTTGAAGTTTACTTATCATAAAAATCTTTCACATCATTGGTTAGAGTTACCCCAAGATTTTTTATATTATGTGAGGCTACTGTGAAAGGTGTTTTCCTGATTTCTTTTAAAATCCATTTGTGACTTATATGTCAGGAAGACTACTTATCTTTTTTAATTAATCTTGTATCCAGCCACTTTGCTAAAATTAGGAATACCTGGTGGAGGATTTAGGATTTTTTTTTTTTAAATCTATCTCATCCTTCCATACTCTAAAGTAGATATTGGCTTTTATTTCTACTTACAGACATTCGGTTTGAAGCTGTTTGGAAGGGATAGAATCAGCTCGGGAACATTCAGATCCTGCTTGAAATTTAATACAGCAATATAGGAAATAGACTGTTCTTGATTTTGTGGCCATTTATATGTCATATGACCTGAAAGGCAGTAGATTAGTTTTGAACACATCATGTACTTAAAATTGTATTTCTCATGCCGGGCGTGGTGGTGCACGCCTTTAATCCCAGCACTCGGGAGGCAGAGGCAGGAGGATTTCTGAGTTTGAGTCCAGCCTGGTCTACAAAGTGAGTTCCAGGACAGCCAGGGCTATACAGAGAAACCCTGTCTCGAAAAAAAACCAAAAAAACAAAAAAAAATTGTATTTCTCTTTAGGCGACAAAAGGCTAGAGAAAGGCAGCAGAAATTGCTCGCAGAGTTTGCCTCACGACAGAAAAGCTTTATGGAAACTGCAATGGATGTGGGTAAGTCAAAAATTTTAGTTTGAAACTCTTAACAATTAGTTATTATTTATGGTGATAATTTAATCTGAATGTTTACCAGTTTAAATAGTACCAATCACTTACTGTCTTTATTTAAACAGTAGAGTAATGGGATGATCAGATTGTGTGTGCACATGGGTACAGGTGTGCTCATGATGCAGTGTGTGTGGAGGTCATAGGACAACTTTGGTCACTCAGTCCTTTCCTTCTACTGTGTGGGTTCTGTCTCAAGTTATTAGGTTGGAGGCAAGTGTCCTTACCCTCGGAACCATATTGCCTGCCTGAGGGCATTATTATAGCCATTTTGTTGTTGAGTAGAAGCAGTTGTTAAGGAGACTTTTGGTTCTCTATAAATCTGTCCCTCTCTTACGTCAAGTCTGTCAGCAAGTATTTGATTATTTATTTTGATGGTCTTCACTAAAGTTATTACAGTGATTTTAAAAATATTTTCAAATATAATTATTAATTATTTAAATATAATGCCTAATATAATGATTTAAAAATATTTTTTGAGTGCTGTCACATTAATATTTGTAAAAAATCAGGTCCACTTTTTAATTCAGTTCATATTGGTATTAAGATTTTTATAATGAAGCCGGGCGTGGTGGCGCACGCCTTTAATCCCAGCACTCGGGAAGGCAGAGGCAGGCAGATTTCTGGGTTCGAAGCCAACCTGGTCTACAACAAAGTGAGTTCCAGTACAGCCAAGGCTATACAGAGAAACCCTGTCTTGAAACACCAAAAAAAAAAAAAAAAACCCAAAAAAAAAAAGATTTTTATAATGAGAAGGAATACCATTTTTCTATGTGATATTAGAGCTATGAATAGTCTGTTTAAAAAATATATTTTTCCTCCCCAGTCCTCTTTTTTCTTATAATAGTTCTTTCAGATTATGTTTAGATAAATTTAGAATTTTCTGCATATAAGAAAATACTTGATACTTACCTTTCTGTGTCTGCTATGTGCCTTGCTATTAATTTCACATTGTTAGTGATATATATAATAGTTCTGCCTTATTAATACATAATGAGGCTATACAATGATTTCCTTATATAAACCTCGATGACTATTACTTGAGAGATATTCCTGGAATGTAGAATTAGGAACCTCTATTAATCATAAGTTATGCTACTACCAACTTTTAAAGGGTTGCCATTTCATAAATTTCCTCTCTCCAGAACCTTTATGTAAGTTAAAAAAAAAAAGAACCGTTTGTTCCTTAAAATGTAATGAAAATTTTCTCTTATACATTTTTTTAAGATTTTTTTATTTATATATATATATATACATATATATGAGTGCTCTATTTGCATGTATGCCTACATGACAGAAGTGGGTATCAGATCGGCTCTGTGGTTATTAGGCATTGAACTCAGGACCTCTGGAAGAGCACCGGCCCCTTGCATGGATATTTTTGCTTTTGTTTTTTAGTATCAATTTTTTACCTGTAATTGTTACAAAAGCAAAATATTGAATCATGTATTACTTAAAGTTGTTTTAACTGACTTCACATTTTTGGTCTTTCTTAGAGCTGACATTTTACTTGAACAATGGTCTTGGTTGTATTATGATTCTATTTTGTTAGTATTTAACTTAAAAAGTATTTGAAATAGATCTTTGTGGGGAGTGCATAATGAGGAGAGACTTTCCTTTTAAGAGTTATAGCTTTCCCCCTCCAGATTCTCCTGAGAACGATATTCCGATGGAAATTACCACAGCAGAACCACAAGTTTCTGAGGCCGTGTATGACTGTGTTATTTGTGGACAGAGCGGTCCTTCTTCTGAAGACAGACCTACAGGACTGGTTGTGCTGTTACAAGCATCATCAGGTGAGTTCAAAGACAGTTTTTAGAGAATTGCATCTATGTTAAATGAGCGCTCATATTAGAGTTTAGTTTTCTCATTGATTTAACTGTTCTAAAATTTATAAGCCTCTTAGGTCTATCATTGTTGCCCATTTAAATATTCTAATTCCATATGGCATATCCTGCCAGTTCTTCAGTTTCTTGGGGTTCTTGAAATAGCATGCAGAAGTAGTTCCTGACACAGCATGTAGATTGCTGCTTGCCAATATATCTTTTAAAACATTTAAAAAATTTGTCTAAATGTCTATTTTTTTCTTATTTTGAGGAATTTTGAAGTAGTAATAGTTCTTAGATGATCTTGATGGATTTAGTTCTTCCTCAACAGGATATATGAACAAATTAAGTCTGTAAAGAACTGCATATCTAGATTTTAAATTAAGTATCAGTGTATTCTTAAGTAAAATGTGCAGGCATTTACACAAAACACAAAGGCAAAGGTGGAGAATGGAGTGAGATAGAGGTTTATATGTTATTGAAACTAAGTTAATATTAATTCAAAATTCACTTTTATAAAGTGAAGATGTTTATTCTATCCTCCAGGTAACCATGAAAACAACCTTCTCGGCATAGACTAATAAAAATCCATATTATAGAAATGGGGCTGGGCGGTGGTGGCACATGCCTTTAATCCCAGCACTTGGGAGGCAGAGGCAGGTGGATTTCTAAGTTCGAGGCCAGCCTGGTCTACAGAGTGAGTTCCAGGACAGCCAGGGCTACAGAGAATCCTTGTCTCGAAAAACAAACAAATAAACAAACAAACAAACAAACAAAATGGGAAGGGACCCAAAATTTCACACTAGGAAATTTAATTACAAAAGAGAGCAGTAATGAATGAATGAAGGAACAAATAGCAATCAAATAGCATAACTGCAGAACTTTGTTCTTTGTTAGTATTCATTTGAAATACAATGAACTTAATTTTTTAGTTAGAAGATGGAGATTGACAGTGAATATTAAAGATGACCATACTGTGTGCTATGGATAAGAAATTCACTTTTGGCCTGGAGAGATGGCCTAGTGCTTAAGACCGCTGGCTGCTCTTCCAGAGGGCCCAGGTTGAATTCTCAGCACCCACTTAGCAATTCACAACTGTCTATTACAGCAGTTGTAGAGGATTTAACACCCTTACGCAGACATACATCCAGGCAAAGTACCAATACGATAAAATTCAAAGAGATAATTCATTCTTTTAAAAAGAGAAATTTACTTTAGACTTAAAGACACAAGTAGATTGAAGGTGTAAGGCTTGCATTTAGGATGCAGCTCAGTTGATGGAATACTTGCTTATATACACGAACTTTACGTTGGATGTATGATTAGGGGTAATGCTTTATGCCTATAATCTCAGCACTCAGGAGGTATGGAGGCAGAAAGATCAGAATACCTGTCAACACAGAAAAGTACAAAGTGAATTCTGTTGAATATTAAGAGTTAATATCAGCTGGGCGTGGTGGCGCATGCCTTTAATCCCAGCACTCGGGAGGCAGAGGCAGGCGGATTTCAGAGTTCGAGGCCAGCCTGGTCTACAGAGTGAGTTCCAGGACAGCCAGGGCTACACAGAGAAACCCTGTCTCGAAAAACCAAAAAAAAAAAAAAAAAAAAAAAAAAAAAAAAAAAAAAAAAAAAAAAAAAAAAAAAAAAAGAATTAATATCAAGCCTTCTGAAATGTCCAAAATAAAGAAGGAACATTTTCAAACTCACTGTGTGAGGTTAGTATTCCCTTCACACTAAGCACTAGAATTCATTACCAAGTGTAGATTCAGAAACCTTCATCACGATTCTCGTGACTTAAAAGAAGTCATTAGATATGCACTCACTGATAAGTGGATATTAGCCCAGAAACTTAGAATACCCAAGATACAATTTGCAAAACACAAGAAAATCAAGAAGAAGGAAGACCAGTGTGTGGATACTCCATTCCTCCTTAGAATAGGGAACAAAATACCCATGAAAGGAGTTACAGAGACAAAGTTTGGAGCTAAGACGAAAGGATGGACTATCTAGAGATTACCCCACCCGGGGATCCATCCCATAATCAGTCACCAAACTCAGACACTATTGCATAGGACAGCAAGAGTTTGCTGAAGGGACGGACCCTGATATAGCTGTCTCGTATGAGGCTATGCCATTGCCTGGCAAATACAGAAGTGGATGCTCACAGTCATCTATAGGATGGAACACAGGACCCCCAATGGAGAAGCTAGAGAAAGTACCACAGGAGCTAAAGGGGTCTGCAACCCTCTAAGAAGAACAACAATATGAACTTACCAGAATCCCCAGAGCTCGTGTCTCTAGCTGCATATGTAGCAGAAGATGGCCTAGTCAGCCATCCTTGGGAAGAGAGGCCCCTTGGTATTGCAAACTTTATATGCCCCAATACAGGGGAACACCAGGGCCAAGAAGTGGGGTAGGGGGATGGTAGAGGGAACTTTCAGGATAGCATTTGAAATGTAAATTAAGAAAATATCTAATAAAAAAATTTGGGGAAAAAAAAGATTCTCGTGACTGAATTTGGTAGTGTAGTGGGGGCACAGTGTGCTGTATAGCGGAGCATCTTCTTGGCTCTGCTTTATCCCCTCGGCTACTCTAAGTCTCTCCGACAGCTAGGCGTGTCACGTATACCTGCCTCATCCTTATGAGCAGCAATTCCCATGTAGTTGCAGTTTTAAAAAGTACCATTTTTATTTCAGTGATACATTTAAAAAATACATAAATTGTGGTGCAGTGGTGATTTAGAACATATATGTACTGTGTGATATGATGTGTCTGTGTAATCCTTTTGGGTTTTGATATTTTGTACTTATAAATTTATAGCATTAGTTTTTTTTTTTTCTCCTTCTGTCATATTTATATCTGTCTCCCAATTTTTTTCTCCATGTTTAGTCTTCAGGAAATTGAATGAATGAAGCATAAACATCCTTTTCCAGAAGAAAATCCAGGACATCATCCTGTATAATAACAAAACTACTATCATAATCCTTAAATTTAATATTAATATTCCACATCATGTTTATATTCAAAATTTCCCAGTTATCTAAACTTGTTTTTCGTTTATTTAATAATTGTGAAGTTTTGAAACATGCCTATTTTGTACAGTGAGTATGTACAACTAACTGACATACTTTTCACCTTACCTACCCATCTTTTCTTTGTGGTAGGAACCAGTAGTATCTTTTAGAGCATATATTTCTTCTCATTGTTTAGTTGTCATTTGTGTGGCTTCCTTTAATTTAAAACAAGCTCTCAAGGCCTTTGGCAGATTGGCTGCTCCATAGACTGAGCATGTGGATTCGCATGATGACTCTCTTATTGTGAGGTTCAAAGTCATCAGTTTGGTGAAGGGTATTACCAGTTTGCTTCTTTTGATGGCATCATTTTAGGAGGATTCCATGTCAGAGTGTTCTCTGTTCTCTGCTTCATTTATATATATATACATATACATATACATATACATATACATATACATATACATATACATATACATATACATACATACATACATACATACATACATACATACATACATATATATATATATATATGTATATGTGTGTGTGTGTGTGTGTGTGTGTGTGTGTGTGTGTGTTTTCTGAGGAGACAAAGTATCAAATGTACAACCAATAGCAGGTTGTATTTAATTTTCTGAAGACTAAACATGGAGAAAAAAATAGGAGACAGACATAAATATGGCAGAAGGAGAAAAAAAACATCCTAATGCTATAATTTTGTAAGTACAAATCTGTAACATGGGGTTGGTAGCCCTTAAGGTTAAATGTTTTGGCCTTTATCTTTTACCAGATTTTTTTTTTCCTGAGTGTGTGAACATAACATCTGACACTTACTTGCATCACTTACTTGAATGAATGAAGCATAAACATCCTTTTCCAGAAGAAAATCCAGGACATCATCCTGTATAATAACAAAACTACTATCATAATCCTTAAATTTAATATTAATATTCCACATCATGTTTATATTCAAAATTTCCCAGTTATCTAAACTTGTTTTTCGTTTATTTAATAATTGTGAAGTTTTGAAACATGTCTATTTTGTACAGTGAGTATGTACAACTAACTGACATACTTTTCACCTTACCTACCCATCTTTTCTTTGTGGTAGGAACCAGTAGTATCTTTTAGAGCATATATTTCTTCTCACTGAAGAGGAGCAGATTTCTTTAATTTGTCTCATTTCTCTGCCTTAGTTCCTAAGTTATCCCCTCAGTGATGGGACACTTGTCCTTGTCACCTTGTGCACTTCTCCGCCCTTTGGTTCACTGCTTTCTCCCAGCAGCAATGCTTCCTCTCTCTGAGATAGAGCGTGTTCACAGATGACGTAGCTTGATATGGAGAAGGCACAGTTTCTATATTCTTTTAGTGACATGACAGACTTGGAAATCATCCATCATGTTTACCTACTTACATACTTTATTATAATCCTTGTGATCTAAGAGTCCCACTTCGGCCAGGCAGTGGTGGCGCACACCTTTAGTCCCAACACTTGGGAGGCAGAGGCAGGCGAATTTCTGAGTTCGAGGCCAGCCTGATCTACAGAGTGAGTTTCAGGACAGCCAGGACAACATAGAGAAACCCTGTCTCAGAAAACAAGAAAAAATAAGGGTCCTACTTTGTAGTCATGTCTGTCCTGGAACTCACAGAGGTCTTCCTGCCTCTACCCCTTGAGTGTTGGATTAAAGTAATGTGCCACCAGCCACAATTCCTCAGTATTATTTTTAAGAGTGAATATTTTCGTATTTTCGGCCTTTATTCACTTGACAACTAAAATACTACTTTTTTTTTTTTTTTGTCCTGAAACTCATTCACTATGTAGTCCAAGCTGGCCTCAAACTCACAGAGATCCTCCTGCCTCTGCTTTCTGAGTGCTTGGATTAAGGCCTTCAGAACATTTAAATAAAAGATTTAAGCATTCATGACTGACATTTAAATAGAATTAATTTTTGTTTTTTAAAAAAATTGAAAAAATTTAAATTTACTATTGGTTGTTGTGGTAGATAACCTGGGTTGTTTTGGTAAATTAAGTGTTTGTATTATTGAATGAACTTTATCTCTGTTGTCATTTAGTTTTAGGCCAGTGCCGGGATAATGCTGAGCCAAAAAAGTTGCCAATCACTGAAGAGGAGCAGATTTACCCTTGGGACACATGCGCAGCAGTTCATGATGTGAGGCTTTCCTTACTGCAACGTTATTTTAAAGATGTAAGTATTTTAATTATAGAACAGCTTCAGTCTTCCTCTTCTTCCTCCTCTTCCTTCTCCCCCTGTTAATGGTGCTAGGGATTGAATCTAGGGTCTTGTACGTACTAAGCAAGATTCATCACTGAGCTATATCCCCAGCACTTGGATCGCATCATTCATTCATTCATTGTATGTGTATATCTGTTTTGCCTGCATATGTGTAAGTGCACCATGTGTGTGCCTGGTGTCTGTAGAAGTCCTAGGGCCTCAGATCTGGAGTACTGGATGCTGTGAGATCCCACGTGGTTGCTGGGAACTGACACTGGATCAGTGCTCTGTGAGCATCAGTGCTCTGTGAGCATCAAGTGCTCTTACAGCCGAGTCACTGCTCTTGAGTTGTAATTGTGGCAAGGTTGATGATGATTTGCCTCCAGAATTTTAATTTAAATTATTTTCTTTTATTAAAATGGCATTCTGACTTCAAACATGAAGTTTAGTGGAAGAATAATAACAATAGTTAGTATGTGGGTAGTAACATAAATTCTAGTAATAAAAAGTTCAAGATAATAAATTCAAATTTAAAAAAGTTCAACATAATAAATTCTAGTAATAAAAAGTTCAAGCAATAAGTGTGATGTGTGTTTTAAATGTCTTTATTGTGAGATCTACATAATTTACTTAAATAAAGTAAGTATTAAAATAATTTACTTAGTGTGTAAATTTTTTTACCCACTTTTTAGTGTGGTGTAAAGATGCACAGTGCCCATACAGTCCTTTTAAACTGTAAAGGAGAGATGGGTTAATTCCTGTCTTCTCTAATGTCCTGTGAGCGTAGTACATTGTTTTCCAGCTTCTTTATAAGCTCTAGCACGCAGCAGCAGCAGCAGCACCATTTTGAAGGTCAGCTTCCGAGCAGCAGCAGCAGCAGCAGCAGCACTGTTCCCTTCAAGGTCTCAGGTGCAGAGCACTGCCCCACAGTCTGTGCGACCATGGTCTCCGTCTCCAGCACTGTCAAGTCTAATAGTTTTTGAGATTATCACATACGATTTTCTCCCTTTTGTAGATTGGATCAAATAAATCCAGAATTAGGTAAACATATAGTAGTTTAAAATACTTTAAAGAAAAGTGTTATTTTAGTTAACTGTAGATTATTGATTTGATTGCTGTCCAGATAGTTAGTTCTTCCTTGCCTGTGCATCTCAGTAACACAGACATAAGACACACTTCCTCACAGTCAGCAGTAGCCCAAGCAGTTTGCTTCCACAGTCCATGGAGTGGGTTGCTGATGGCTTCAGGAGGAGCTTGTGGTTCTAGTCAGGGAGACATTGTGTATATTAGCATAAGTCCAGTATTCGAAAACAAGAGAAAAGAGGATTTTTTTGAGCTATATACATTTGGCCAAACATCCTAAGTCTCAGTTTTCTTATTCATAAAAGGTTCTAGTGATCTTTTCTGCGTGACCTTTCTTGGTAGGCCAACATAAATGTGAAGTGGTCCTTTTAATATTTAGAGTAGCTAATTAGGAGATCTCATGTTAGACCTTATAATGCAGTTTGGATATGATAATGGATGGTGATGGCTCTATTTTCAGAGTTTTCAAAGTGAAGTTGTGATTATTTTGAAATGTATATACTTCTGTTTTATTGATATCTGTATTAATGTATGTGAAAGCATGAATGATGTGTGTTTGTGTTTGTGTAGGAGGGGCATGTAGACCATGATGTCTTTGTAGAGGTCAGAAGACAACATTGGAGTCTATTTTTTAAAGATTTATTTTGTTTTAAGTGTATGAGTGTACTAGTTACTTTTCTATTGCTGTGAAGAAGCAAGACCCTCCAGGCAAGCTGGCTAGATACAAACACCACACATCACACTTGAGAAAAAAGTTTTTTTTTTTAAATTTGGCTTTGCTATTCACCTTTATACATTTAATTGAAAGTGATTCAAATAAAATGCAAAGTATTATGACAAAAATGCACCTAATAGGGTGGCAACCAGTTGTACAAAGCAGGGGCTAGAAAGATGGATGAGCAGTTAGGAGTACTTGCTGCACTTCCAGGACCTGAGTCAGTTCCCAGCACACATGGCAGCTGGCTCACAACTGCTGTGACTCCCATCTCCAAGGATCTAGTTCCCTTTTTCTGTCTCCATGGTGACCTGAATCCACATGGTAGCTTACAACTCTTGTTACCTGCTGTCCTAGGCACACATGTGGTGTACAGGAAGCTGCTGTACCTGCCTGGCTTTCTTGTGGGTTCTGGGATCTGAACTGTGGCCCCCAGTGCTCAGGTTCTAAGTCCTTTTCCTACTGAGCCATCTCCCAGGCCTGAAATTTTTTTTTTCTTTTAAATTGAATCAAAATATAGCCCAGTGTAATCATTGTGAAGAAAAGAGATCTAATAAAAGAAGATTGGTTGGTTATCTCTTTCTAAGGCAAAATAATGGATTTCAAAATAAGTTTGGTTATTTTAAATGAAAGTCTCTGAACTGACCTTGACTGCTGTGTTCTTGTGTTAATGACTAACTAGAATTTTCTTTGGCTAGCAATGATTTTTGTGTACCTTGTAGTAGATATATGGTATGTTTCCCGAATATGTGCCCGAAGAATCGGGGCTTACATTGATTATATCCTCCTTCAGGGTCTTTGGTGGATAGATCCTCCCTGGACTTGATACTGAATGACTCTAATACAGAGGGCAGGGGTTTTGGCTAGAACGGACTCAACTCATGGGCAGGAGAATAACTTGATTGGCGTTGATATGGTTTAGAGAATTAAGCTGTACATGTTGCAGAATTTGCATATAGAAATGCAGTTTTGTAAAATAGCACATATGTTTACTGTAGAAACAAGGAAATGTGACACAGAGGAAAGAGGGAACCTGAGCCTTGGAGTTGATTTTGGATGTGGCCTCTATTACTTACAGCTTAATGACCTTAATGGTATTGTCATTCTTGTCTAATAAAAAGGGACAGCACTGTTACGGAATGGGGCTTTCACAAATAGTGACTTTATGAAGACTTGGTGGTAACCCCTTAGCACCAAGTGGACATGTAGTCAAAATCTCTCCAAAACATCTTCTCATGACAGTTTCCTGTTCTGTTGACTTTAGCAAATTCAAGTAAGACATCTGTTACAGAGGCTAGTGACTACTATCTTCTGTTTTAAAGCTACCTACTGGCCAAGGGGGTGCTAGCATACCTGTAATTCTAGCACTTTGAAGTGGAGGCATGCAGATCAGGAGTTTAAGGCCATCCTAGGCTATATAGTGAGTCAAGGACAGCCTGGCTACATCAGACCCTGTCTCAAAAGTACTTCATAAACAGAACAACTATACACTGTTTCTAAAGTTAGCATTATCCACATTTTTATAATACTGTGCTGAAGAGAACAGCATGCTTATTAACTGACTACTCACTGAGTTGGAAATGATGTAGCCTTCAAATCTGTTTCTATTTTAAGGATCTCTGAAACATAAGACAGAGATGAGCAGGCCTCCTGTTGTTCTTCCTGTTTGTAACAATAGAGTCCTGCTTACCTGCTGTGAGTGTGTGCTCTGTGCTGCTGCACATCTCTATCTGGAGAGGCATTTTATACTTGTCTTTCTTTTGTAGTATGTATGTGCCTGTGTGTGGCTCAGGCTCTGGGGTAGTCAGCTGTCTCCTCTCCACTGTGGATTCTGAGGATTAAACTCTTGCCCTCATACTTGCATGGCAAATGCTCTTACCTGCTGAGCCATCTTGCCAGCCCCAGTGTAATATTTTCAACTTTTGTGTTCTCATGAAGAATTTTGATTTACTGTTAGAACATTGGATTTAGGAACATTTAAAGACCTTGAGTTATGATATATAAATTTTCTTCCAACATTAAAAAATGTAAAGGTTTACATTATTTTTAAGCATGTAGGAACATTTTTTTATGGCAGCTTTCAAATACTTGATTATGTGGTTGTCACTCATGTCCCTTGTGCCTCATATGACTCGGCCTATCTTATTACTGCAAATCCTATAGGATGAATTCAGGCTTAGTCCTCAATGCTGTTTGCGAGATCAAATGATGAAAATGAGAGAGAGGAAAAGGAGAAAGGGAGGGAGCATTGATTTTGGAAGTCTTTAGCATATATATGGTATGTGATAGGGCTTGGGAACTCATATTGTGGTGTGTAGGTAAATAAGGATTGATAGCAAATGACCTAATTCTTTTTGACATTGAGTAAGTGCTTGTGGAGTTTTAAATCAAGAGGAAGAAAAATCTTTATTGGTAGGATGATAGAGTTCTGACATAGTGATTTTATGTTAGCTGAGGGACGCTGAACTAGAAATTTCTGGTTTCTGGCTTCGGAAAAAAACATCTATATAGCCCTTTCTGTCTGTCTGTCCCTCCCTCGCTCCCTCCTTTGCTTTCTCCCTCCACCTCCTCCTCCCCTCCTTTTCTCCCTCAGGCAAGGCAGCCAGGATTATAGGATAGGTGAAATTACTAATTCCCTAGCAGGTACAGTTTCAATGATGAGAGTAGCACTCCCTTGAGGAGTACAAACATTCTTTAAATGTAAGCAAAGGCAGTGTAAGAGAAACAAGCAGAGGAAACTTAGGGGAGATTGACATGGTGGAAGCCAGAGAAAAGTCTGTATTCCAAAACCAAAACTAGTGATGGCAGAAATGGGGAGGCTAGTGCATACATGATATATAACTTGATCAGCAACAGTGTAGTTCAGCTCAACAATAATTTTTCTATATGAATGTGTGTGTGTGCATGTACACACCCATAGGTTGATGCTGGGTGCCTTCCTCAGTCACTCTCTGACTCATGTTCTGAGATAGTTTCTTCCTGAACCTCTTCTATTCAGTTGAGCTCCAGGAATGTATCTGCCTATATCTATCTATATTCCCAGTTTAGGATTGCAGATGTGTACTGCTGCCTTTATCTTGACATAGGTACTGAATTGGAATTTAGGCCTTTATATTTTTATGGAAGGCATTTTACAGACTAGCCATTCTCCCAGCCCCTGAACTTATATGTTATAGGATAGAAGAAAAATTGTCTATGTCATTTATTCTCCTTTATTGTAAGCTTGGATATTTGGAAACTAAAACTTACAGTATTCTAATTTTAAAGATCTTGCTTTGGGGATATCATATGTTAATTTATATCAAAAAGCTACACACTATGTTTTAGGATATACACAAAAACATGGCAGGTTTGGTTGAATGTATCTCAATACATTCATAATTATTTTTTATGTTAGTAATTCTTTAAAATTAATTGTCTTTCTTTCTCTTTGAAGAGTTCTTGCCTTTTGGCAGTATCAATTGGCTGGGAAGGAGGTGTTTATGTACAAACTTGTGGCCACACGTTGCACATAGATTGTCATAAATCCTATATGGAGTCATTACGGGTAAGTTGATTAGAAGCATATTTAAAGATGTCTGTTACCTTTGCAGTATTATGATTTTTACACCATATACATCCCTGTCCCTCTTCTTGAGAGTGAGTGAGGGTCATCCATTTTTAAACTTTAGCAGCTGACTCCTGTGACTCCCATTAGTATTAGTCTTGGTTGCTGTTGCTCTGTAGTGCTAAGCTCCACTGCCCTTAGGGATCATCTTGTCATGTGGTTGCCCTGTCTTATGTAACCTTTGCACATGTCCTTGTCCATTAGCTCTCTCCTAACCCCATTTTCCTGTACTGGGCCTAGTCTGTCTTTATTCCCAGGCATTAGTCAGCCTCTTGATTTTAGACATAGAAGTGAACCAGAAGATGGAAATCACAAACTAAGTGAAGTGTTATGCAAAATGTCAGATGTCCTCTATCAGGGACTGAGATGATGTGCATGGCCTATAAGTATATTTGCTAATTTAAGTTTCTGCTTTCATCATGTTTCTTTCCTGCTTGCCACAGCAGCTGTTCCAAGTCTGCCATCCCACATCCAGACATTTGGCTTAAATCCTAAGGACCCCACTCACAGACCTCTGTTTCTTCTTCTGTCACTGAGAAATCAGTGTGTCTTCATCACACACTCCCTTCCCTCCTTACATTTACAATTCCCTAGTAAGTGGCTGTACCCTAGCCTGTCCCTTCTCTTCTGCTTCTTGGAGTAGAAGTCCTTGCTTCTGCTGCGGAGCAACTGCCCTGTGTGCTGTCAGTCAGTCCTTTGTCTGCCGCATTGCAGAGGCCATGGTCGGTTAGTTCAGAACCCTTCCTTTGACCTTGCATATAATTGAAACCTTTTTTAGTCTTTCAGTTCAACTTGCTAAACGTTTCTACTATAAAAGTGAATTGTCTTTTCATGGATTCCTGACTGGGAAGCATTTCTCTCCTTTCTTTGCCTCTTCACTCAAGCGCTAGCCAGGGCCCTCGTGGCTGCTCCTGAGCACCGCAGGCCATTAGTCCACTCTCACTAGTTCCACTGATATTTGGTATATGCTCTCTTTTGACTTCTTTGTGGTTGCTTTCAATACTGTTTTCCTTGCTCTAATTGATTCCCTCCCTTTCTAAATCATGTCAGTGGTTTACCAACACTCTCTTGTTTTCCTCTTGCTAGGATAACGCTTACTTTGTCTGAATGCCATTCATTTACTCACTCATGGTCTAGTTTGCCTGTTGACTCTGCTGTGCTTTCATCAATTCAGGGTTTAATGAATTAGTTATCCTGCTTCAGCTCAATGCAAGGTCAAGGGAAGGATTCTGAACAAGGCAGACCTGAACACTTTTATGTCCTGAGAAAGGATGTGACCTGCCAAACGACCACGGCTTCTGCAGTGCCGCAGACACAGGACAGCACAGCAGACACAGGACAGCACAGCGCACAGGGAGGCTGCTCCTCAGGGATGACCTCTACTCCAAGAAGCAGAAGAGAAGGGACAAGCTAGAATACAGGATTAATAAGCTAATTAATAACTAAGAAATGGTTCTTAAGCACATTTCAATAACTATTTAGTTTCTAGAATATTGTAGATTCTGTGATGAATCTTGGTGATATAACAGTAAATAAGATCCTTTATCCAAGAATTTATGGTGTCTGCCAGTTACTTTTCTCACTGTGTGATGATATACATGAAAAAGCAATAGAAGAATGCAAAGAAGGGAAAGAAGGATGGACAGATGGACGGACAGACTTCTTTGGTTCACAGTTTGAGAGTAGAGTCTAGAATGGTGGCAGGAGCACAAGGCTCTATCCATATTGATTCACAGTCAGGAAGCAGAGAGAGAGAGAAGAGCTTGCTGTCTCCATTCTTTTTCCCAGGGTAGACCCTAGTCTGTAAAATGGTGCTGGGAGACAGGGGGTGCTCAGCTCAGATGAGTCAATTTAGAACCCCCCTCAGAAGCAAGCCTAGAGGCTTGTTCCCTCGGCGATTCTGGAGCTGTTGACAGTAAATTAAGTACCAGGTTGTGTATTTGGTGGACTGAGTGCTGTTTAAAGTATACAAATATGCCCAAATATTTGATGACGTAAGGTACCTTTGAATCATTATATCTATATCTGTATAGCTAAAGAACTAGTGAGAAACCAGATTGTAAAGGGCTTTGTGGTCCATGTGAACAATTGAGACTTTATATAGCTTCGTCAGAAAAAAAGATATTAAAGGTTTGCTTATATAGAAAAAAATATTGTGGTATTGCTTAAGAAAGGATAATGTCTTTCATGTGCTTATAGCATAATGCTGTATTATAAGAAGTGCCTTGTTAACCATTGACAACTAAACCAGAGACTTAATTGTTTTGTGATATTTTAGAAATGCCTTTCTTTGTATGGAATGCTAATTTACTGTAAATTATGGTAGTGTAATTTATGTTTACTACAAATGTGTGAATTGGATATCTCTGTTTATTTAATCTTTCAGAATGACCAGGTTCTTCAGGGCTTCTCAGTGGACAAAGGAGAATTCACATGTCCCCTCTGTAGACAGTTTGCCAACAGTGTTCTTCCATGTTATCCTGGAAGCAATGTGGAAAATAACCTTTGGCAACGCCCTTGTAACAAAAGCCCACAAGATCTCATAAAGGAAGTAGAAGAGCTGCAGGGCCGGCCGGGGGCCTTCCCAGTAAGCACCAGTGTAAGGCACAGATACCCTGGCTGGCTAGTTTACTAACCGTGTCCCTCCTCCCCTGCCCCTCCTCTCTCCTTCCCGTTAGCCCCATCTCTTCCCTACTCCCTACAGTCTTTTCTTTTTTTTCCTAAATTACCCTGGGCCTTTATGCATTTAGTAGAAATTGATTTTTTGAAGTTCTTGTCTTCTTTTTGTGCTCATTGAAAGGCAGAATGAAAATTGTAGAAGAGATTATCAGATGTTATGTTTTTCTTTAGTCAAAATCATTATAATTTTAATGTATTAAGATTATCATGAACTTAAGTTTTTGTTCTAGTTAGAGTTATCATTGCTGTGATGAAACACCATGACCTTAAGCAAGTACCAGTGTTTATTATTGAAGGAAGTCAGCACAGGAACTCAGATGGGGCAGGCTCTTCCAGGCAGGAGCTGATGCAGAGGCCTGCTGCTTACTGGCTTGATCCTCATGGCTTACTCAACCTGCTTTCTTTCTTTTTTGTTTTTTTGAGACAGGGTTTCTCAGTACAACCAACCCAGGCTGTCTTGGACTTGCTAGTAGAGGAGGACCTCAAACTCACAGAGATTTGCCTGCCTATAGTTCCCAAAGGCTGTCCCCTAACCCCCAACACTAATTAAGAAAATGACCTACAAGTTTGCCTACAGCCTGATCTTATGGAGGCCTTTTCTCAATTGAGGTTCCCTCCTCTCTTATGACTCTAGCTTGTGTCAAGTTGACATAAAACTAGCCAGCACAAACTTAAGTGTGGTTAGACTCTTTAAAGATGTTGAAATATTTAAAAGCAAAGCAAAGCAAAGCAAAAAGCATATATGTTATTTTGCTTATTTAGGAATGGATACATTCTGAAAATGGCATCAGTAGATAATTTTGCCATTGAATGAGCATCAAATTGTATTTATACAAACCAAATGGCTTTGATGTCTCTAGGTAATATAATTTTAAGGGACTCACAAAGTATATGTGGCCTACGCTGTACCATAGTACATGAGTCTCTGTCTCAATGTACAAATATAATATAGCATGTAAGTATCAAATACAATGTTTGCAAATATATCGTTATGTATATTGAGATTACGATTGATAACCTGAGTTTAATTCCTAAGGACACATGTGGTGGGAGGAGACAACTAACCACGCCAAGTTGTCCTGCGGCCTCTCCACATGTGCCATAGTATCCATGAGCCCACCCATATAGGTGTGTGCATGTGTACACACACCACATACATGTAATAAAAACTAAGAACGTTCACACACAGCTTTATTTATACTCTGTGTGACCATTCACTATAAATTGGTCTTCTGCAATGTGAATTGGCTTAAATGATTCTGCTTTTTAATCCCCACCAACAGAATTTGTGTGGTTTAAGTTCTTAAAATGTTTTACCTATGTTGTAGATTTTTGTTATGGTTTCTAAAGGATGTGACATCCTTTACTGCCATTCTACTTTTTTGTAGTGTTAGGAACTGAACTTAAGGCTTCTCACATACTAGGCAAGTGCTCTGCCACTAAACTAAACTTTTGAAACAGAAATTTGGACATTAAACCATACAGATTTATCTCTTGGCATTTACTCTCTCAAATGAAGACTAACTTTAGAATCTGAGGGGTATTTGGTATGTTAATTTTATTTAAAATTTGCCAGAAAGTAAGGGACATTGATATTATATTTCTTTGAAAACTGAACTTAAATAAAGTCAGCTTTTTGGGAAACATGGAACTGATTCTAAAATATTATTTAGCATTATGTACTCATTAGATTAGAGTTTGTATTGCTAACTCAATAATTCATAATTGGATTTTAGTATAATTGGATATTATCAGTTGCCATCCAGAACTTGAATAAGATAGATTCAGTTTTGATTAATTTTTCTTTATACACTAAATTATGCAAAATTGTTTGTTACATCTACTTTGATTTAATGTTAATTTTCTAGTGTGTGTATATAATAAATATTTTACTTTTAAGCTTTTACTAAAGAAAATTAATGTGAGTTTTATATGTATGTTCACTTTTTTATAGTCAGAAACCAACTTAAGTAAAGAAATGGAATCTGTAATGAAAGATATAAAAAATACCACTCAGAAGAAATACAGAGACTATAGCAAGACCCCAGGCTCACCAGACAATGATTTTCTCTTTATGTACTCTGTTGCTAGGTAGGTATGTGTAATATATATTAGTATTTCCTTAGTATTAGGTTTTTTTATTGTTTAGTGAATTTTTGTTTTATGTTACCATCTGTTTTTGTTTAAAGAAAGGATGTGTATCTTTAATATTTGTTAAAAGTACAGCTAGTTTTACAACCTCCCAGGAACTTACTTCCTGAAGTTATTTTTAAATTACTTGATGAACAATTCGGCTGCTGTTGAACATCATGGAACATAAGGGGGAAAGTATATTATTAACACTTGGGGCAGATAAGTCCCTTAAAATATGGCATTTTATGTATGATAAAGTCTTGTCAAGTGCTTATGCCGAGAACTAAACCATAGTGTTACATGCCTTCATTACAGAAATTAAGGCTGAAAGAGAGAAACTTGTTTCTTTGTTTACATGAACCAAGTGAGAGCTCTCCTCCTATGTTAGGAAATGCCATCGAAGAAAGAGAAAGCAAGAAGCCAGGTGCTCTAGCCTCTGCTCTGGCTGGCAGGCTCAGGGAAGCGGGACTTGTTCTCATCTTTTGAGTTAGGGAGCATTAGCTTGATTTCTGAGTAGCTGGATCATCATCAGTGCACACATCTAAGCAGAACTTTTGGAGAATATGTGAAAATGGAGAGCCGTAAAAGAAGGAAACAGGGAAGATGCAGGTATATACAGCTAGACACGAACAAACACATAAAGCTGAAACTGTAGAGCCTTGTATGTCTCTGCAGACATACTTCTCATTTTGTTCATATAGTATTTTGTCACATACAGTATTGTGGTTGGTAAGATCTAGAGAGATGGTGGGACTTGAAGTCAACAACTTACAAGCAGAACTACAGGCTGGACTTGAGATCCTTTGAGTCAAGATTCAGTGGTTTTGGCTTTTCAGTTAGTCATCTTCTTTCCTGTCTTGTGTTCACCTCTTATAGGTTGTATTCTGTTTTTAATCTCTTTGCCCCACTCCCATAGCTGTAATAAAACAGTAAGTGAAAGAGTTGATATAACCTTTAAAATCCAGGAAATGGATCCAGACTTAGAAGAATTTCAGCAAGCAAGTTAGAGCTCAAGATAAGGAACCTATCTCACTCTTCAGTCTGTAAACATAAATGCTGGACCCAGATTGATATAAAAGTATCTGTGCTTTAGAAAACGACTTCCTTTTCTGTGTTCCTAGGCTGTTGTTATCCAGAATGCTTTTTTTTGTTTGTTTATTTGTTTTTTAGATGGTGAGGTATATGATTATTTTGTTTCTGGGGAGTTACTGATTACTACATACTTATAACGAAATATGCTTATAAAACTAAATTTAATTTAACTTTACTAAGGATCTAAGATCATGCATAGCTTCTGTATAATATATAATTAATATATAGAAATTCAATTAAATGCAGACCAGCTGTTGTATTTACACACATACACACATACTCCTCTCTGTCTCTCTCTGAATCTCTCTGAATCTCTCTCTCTCTCTCTCTCTCACACACACACACACACACACACACACACACACCCCTCACTTGTATATTATGCCTTCAGTTTCTCAAGAGTTGGCATTACTTGGAGATCCTGAGATCCTGATTGAATGGGAATAATCAATACATGGAATTTTCTTGTAATATGATAAATTAAACAATTTCATTAAGGTATAATTTGGCTGCAATTTGGGTCCTTATGTTTTGCCTTAAAGTATAAATAACTTATGAAAAAAGGCTATGGTAACAACAGTAAGATGGACTCAGTGTTCTTCTCTTTTATAGAGAAGCAAGGGCAGGGATTGGATGCTAAAGGTGTGGGCAGAGGAACAGGAAAGTCACGCTGCCTTCCACATCCCTCTCTGAACCCTGCTAATAAACTTAGACAGTGAGACGGTGATTATCTGATTAGAATAATCAAGCACACACAGTTTCAGTGAACTTGCAGTCCCTCCTTAGGTCTCACTGTGAGCTTGCAGTCCCTCCTTTAAGCCTCACTTAGCTGTTGTGAAGAAAACAAATGAAGGCCCAAGTGACTCAAAATTAAAATCTGAATGAAGGAAAAAGGGTTTTATCACATTGAGCAGAACATAGTGGCGAGGTTTTTATTTTCCTCTAACATGTAGCTTGTTTCAGTATTTTATTTAAATATTTAAGTCCTATGAAATATGTTAGTACCTACCTTTCAGAGAAAATATTTCTATTTTCTATTAACTATTTATGAAAGAAGTTGCAGTTCAAAGTTATTCAAGTATTTATGAAATAAGTTGTAATTCAAACTTACTTTGAATTACTTTATTTTTTTAAGTCTTTCCTGTTTTTTGAAGGACTCTTGACCCTTTGATCTTGCTGTTGACAATTTTAAGTCTTTCCTAGAATTACTTTATTTTTAATTCTTTGTGATTCCCAGAACTTGAAGTTGAATTTCTCCTAGCTGTGTAAGTAATTTTGTTTGTTCTTTAGGGAGTATAAAACTTTGGATATTTGGGAAGAGACTATTTCTTTTGATGGCTGGAGAAGTCAGTATTTTGATGGAGCGGGTACATGTCTTTGGTTTTTATTTGATTTACATGAGGATCCTTTTGGAAAAAAGGTTTGTTTTTTAAAGCAACAGAAGGGAAAATTCTGTAATGTATTTTTGAAAATTAATTCTCAAATTAACCATACCAACTTTATATGTTTTAATCTATTTCTGAAATTTTTGTTCTGTTGCAAATATTAGTCATAAAAATGGACTATGAAGGGATTATACTGGGTAAGAAGGCTTCCTTTAATATTAACTCATTATTGCATTACTGAAACTAAGAAAGACATGACTTTGAGTAATTGATTTTCCCTCCAAGGACTTTTGTATCTAAGTCACAAACAGAGGTGCTGGTCTGTAGCTCTAGATATGTAACAGTGAAAAACATGGAAAAGGTAGAGAGAAGACACAGAGCATTTGAGATGCAGATGAACAGACCTCTCTCAAGCATGAATGGATTGGTATTCTGTAGAATGAATATATATCTTCATATGCTGTATTGTTTTGTTTTTTTCTTTTTTTGGTTTTTCGAGACAGGGTTTCTCTTTATAGTCCTTGCTGTCCTGGAACTCACTTTGTAGTCCAGGCTGGCCTCGAACTTAGAAATCCGCCTGCCTGCTGTATTGTAAGTTTAGATCTTTAAAAGTAATTATGGAAGCCGGGCGTGGTGGCACACGCCTGTAAATCCCAGCACTCGGGAGGCAGAGGCATGTGTATATATATATATATGTGTATATATATGATATATATATCATATATATAATGTATATATATGATATATGTATATCACATATATATAATATATATGATACACACACACACACACACACACACATATATATATATGTATATATATGTGTGTGTGTGTGTGTGTGTGTGTGTGTGTGTGTGTGTGTATGCGTGCCTCCCCCTGCCGTGTGTGTGGGGTGTGTGTGTGTGTGTGTGTGTGTGTGTGTGTGTGTGTGTGGTGTGTGTGTGTGTGTGTGGCCTGCAGTTGATGTGGAGTTTCTTTTTCAGTCACTTAACCTGGAGCTTTCTGTTTAGGTATCTGACTAGCCCCTTGCTTTGGGATTCTATTTCTTCAGTTCCTGAATGCTGGGCTTTCAGATGGTCTGGTAAATCTATTTGGCCTTATGTAGGTATAGGAGATCTGCTTGCAAGGCAAGCACCATTCCCACTGAACTATCTCCCCAGTCTTACATAGCTCTTTTTTGTTTGTTTGTTTGTTTGTTTTTTAAATAAAGCATATTGGTAAGTATCATTAGGAATTTAGACACTAAGACATGGTTGCTTAAGCAACATTGTATATAAAACAATAAAAATAGGTTCTACAAATGTTATTTTGGTAAAATACTATAGAACTTCAAAAGGGAATGTAAACGACTTAAAACAAAAGTATATGAAATATCTATTTTCTCTCTCAGAAAGGATTCCTAGAAGAGCTGTGTCTTCATTTTAGGCTCTCAACCCAACAGAGAAACTTGCTCAGGCAATGAAGTGGCTAGATCAAGTCCCCAGATCTGTTCTCTAAAATCTTTGCATTTTCTATTGTTCCAGTTTGAATTGATATATTCATTCTCTCTCTCTCTCTCTCTCTCTCTCTCTCTCTCTCTCTCTCTCTCTCTCTGTGTGTGTGTGTGTGTGTGTGTGTGTGTGTGTGTATGTATGTGCTGTATATGTGAATATGTATGCCTGCACATTTGTTTTTCAAATTATTGCCCTAAAAATAACAGTAAGAAGAGGGAACATAACAAGAGCACAAACTTTGATATGGATAAAAGGGTGATGTGTATAGTTAAAGGACTTTTTAATGGTTGGTGTATCTTAAGTCCATAGTGATAGCTTTCTGCAGTCTTGTCATTCTTTGAGATGTAGAGGTTTTCTCTGTTGCCAAATTCACTGGGTATGTTTGTGGTAGAAAGTGTAGAAGATATGATCTACTTTTCTTCAAGAATTAAAAGCATAAAAACTTCACTCCCCAAATTATGTTTATTTTTGTATTATCCATTCAGAAAAGAAAAGCTGATTGCTGTGATTTTTCAACAGTGGGATGTAATAGGGCATACGCACCCACCTGGATGGCTTAGTCTAGTGAGTTTTAAAGTTTGGGTGGAAATGAAACAGTGCAGTGCTGAGGGTTAGGGCTTCTGACATTGATTTTTTTTTTTAATTATAAATATTACATATTAACTTTTTGTATAGTTTTATAAAATGAAGTAGAAATGTTACATAGAAGTATCTTCCAGCCATATTTTAAAACAATGTAAGACTTATTATTTAAGATTTATGTTCTTTAGAATAAAATTCATAATAATTTATTTGTCATCCTTTAAAGTATATTTGGTTATCCAATAAACAGAATTGTTGTTATAATTTAGTGACATTTTTATAAATATAGTGAGATGAAAGTTGACATTCTGGTTCTGACATAGATTTGTAAGATTTGTTTGTGTACTTGGTTGGTACTTTAAAAAGTACTGTCTAGGAAATCATAGTTTTTATAAGAGAATATAGCCATTAATTTTTTTCTACAGATTAGGCAACAGAAGATTTGTGAAAACAAAATATATTGATCTCATTTATATTCCCTTGATGAAGGAACACATGCTGGTCTCCGCGCTCGCTTTCTGTCCACTAATATGAAATCCTTGTCCCTGCTTCCTTGCTGGTAGGTTTTTAGAAGTTCAGTGAGCATTGCAAATCGCCTGAAGGGTGGAAAATTCCCTTGTCACACAGATGCCCTTATCAACAGCAGCCAGATGGAGCTCTGAGCAGGAACCTTATTCGTGTTAAAGTGCATCTTCCCCACCCCAAGAAGAAGATGAAACCATTCTGTTAGAAATGGGTAGCAAATGTACAGACTCAGGAATATTAATATTTTAAAGTTTGTATGTTATATGTGAAATATCATTTTAAAATATAGCCAAAACCAGTTAAATGTTTGTTTTTAAATAAAATAGGATGTAGTCTTTTTTTTGAATTTGCAGCAGAGAGTAAGCTGGAAAACTCACCTCTCTTTAAGGTGGGGGTGGAGGTGGGTGGCTGTTTCATTACCATACTTTGAATATAAACTAGTTAACTCAGTTTTGTTTGTTGAAAATAAATATTTAAGGTGATATGGTTGCAATACAGCACAGTCAAAGTATAACTCAAATTTTATTTTTTATTTTGGTAAATTGTTCTATTGTCTACTCTGAGCACTTTGGTTTTATATAGGTTTGCTTTTTGAAACATCAGTTTACTCATAGTTGCTATTTGGTAAGCTAATAAATGCTGAATGCCTTGTAATTTCAGATGTTTGTAAGCAGTACTGATCTTTACCACTATCAATAATTATACGATAGTTTTTAATAAAACTGAAATTGTAGAAATCTATAAAGAGACCATGATTGATTATGTGCTGATCATAGTCACTTCAGTGTTGGTGGTTTTGTTTCACAATACTAATTTCCAGATACCATCTAATCTCCAAAGAATGAAAATTGTGTCCTTATTAGAAAAATCAGTTTGTCTTGTATTTTTAAATGACAGTGGTTATCTATCTGGTGGATGACAGTTGAAGTACATATTTTTCATTAAATTTATATATAGGCTTATAAAGTATGTTGCAGGGAATTTTTGTTGTTAAGGCCCAATTTTTAGTTTGCAAGTGACTGAGACTCTGCAACAATTACATAGTTGTATGTGTACTTCTTTTACAGGTTTAAATTTAAACATCTAAGAAAGATGGATAAATTGTTACTTTTTAATTGCTAAGTATAAGAAAAAACATTAATGTTGCATAAACTGTGCTTTTGCAAGTAATAAAGCTGAAGAGTTTATCTTCCACCTTGATTGAAGTATGTCAATAAAAACAGTCTCCCTAGCCTATAACCGAGATAGATTTGAATGCTTTGCTTACAGAACCAATTTGGAACTGGAACTGATTCATAGAGGAGGCAGTCTCTGCTCAGGCGGTGCAAGCACAGCGGGGAAAAGATCTTGTTTGAGTAAGTACTGAAGAGGACTAGGCTTTAGAAGATTTCTATTTATGCCAGTTTTAAAAGCCTGTTAGGCAAAGTGGTCATTCATTGTTTTGTTTTCCTTCAAATTCTGTTCACATAAGTTCAGTTTTCAAAGTAATAGATGTTCAAAATGCTACTATTCTTAGAAAAACAGTGTGGATATTTAGCCTTTTCTATTTTGTAATTGGTCAGCATGTTCAAAATGCTACCACCCTTAGAAAAACAATGTAGTCATAATCAGCCACCAAACCCAGACACTATTGCATATGCCAGCAAGATTTTGCTGAAAGGACCCTGATATAGCTGTCTCTTGTGAGGCTATGCCAGTGCCTGGCAAATACAGAAGTGGATGCTCACAGTCATCTATTGGATGGAACACAGGGCCCTCAATGGAGGAGCTAGAGAAAGTACCCAAGGAGTTGAGGGGTCTGCAACCCTATAGGTGGAACAGCAATATGAACTAACCAGTACCCCCTGAGCTCGTGTCTCTAGCTGCATATGTAGCAGAAGATGACCTCGTCAGCCATCACTGGGAAGAGAGACCCCTTGGTCTTGCAAACTTTATATGCCCCAGTACAGGGCCAGGACCAAGAACTGGGAATGGGTGGGTAGGGGAGCAGGGTGGGGAGGGCATAGGGAACTTTCAGGATAGCATTTGAAATGTAAATAAAGAAAATATGTAATTAAAAAAAAGGAAAAAAAAAGGAAAACAATGTAGATATTTATTTAGCATTTTCTATATTGTGATTGGTCAGCAATATAAATGTCTGATCAGATTTACATAAATTCAAGTTTTTGAAAGAAATTTTACATTGTTACTTAAAAATATCCAGTAGTAATGCATATCAGTCTTTAAAAATACTATATATAAATAAAAATTATATATATAATTTTGAAAAGATATGTATTAGGGTTGATTTAAAAGCAAAATACCTTAAAATTTTTTACCATAAAAATACAAACATGAAATTTTGATAAAGTTATTTATAATTTTTTAAATGTTTATAATAGATTTGGGATACCACTTGATTTCTAGAATATAAGATTCGAGAAGCTGTTTATTTACTGAGTGTTTAGTGACCTCTAATGTATGCATTTAAACTTTATGTGTACTCTGTGGTGTAATAATATGTTTTAAATGGGCAACTGTTAAGATGAAGAAGGTATAGTTTATCCTATGTTTGACTTAGTACATAGTACAGTTACATAAGTTGTAATAGTTTGCTACTAGTCCACAAAGTGTTGTTTAGAAGGTTTTCAGTAAAGGAGTTCAAGTGCATGTTTTTCTTCTGAGACATTTACGTTTATTCAGAGGCTTAGAATTCGTGAATTTATCCATAATCTTGATGCTAGTAAATAAAATTCTAGTGGCTTTTTTCTCAAGTTCTTTGGCTTCCAGTTTTTTTCTCTCTTACTACTGATTTCTCTTGGTCCTGATGGGCACGATCTGCAGGCATCTGTAGCATCTTCCTGTCCAGTGCTGCTCCTGATTCCTAAGTCAGACCTTGAGGTCTCCTTAGCCACCAGCTCTGCCAGCTGCAGGGCACTGTGTGTGTGCAGCACATGAGACTGGTTCCTGGCCATGATTGTAAGATGGGTTGTTGACCATGACTATTCTAGGAATTTTAAAGGTGGGGATCGTTTCTGGATGGAACCAGTGACGCTTTCGTGGATAATAACAAGGCTTTGAAAGATAATGAGAAAGCTTCTGTTACAAATTAGACAAAGAAGAATTTCATATCATTATGACTTCAATAGATGTAGGACCAAGCAAATGTAAAAAATAAGGTATAACTTTCTATTAAAGTTTTTGCTAATGTTTATACTGTTTGCTTCTTTATTAAAATGATTGGAAAGTAGTTATGAAACTCCACAGATTCTGGTGACATTAAAGAAGATTTTCAGGTTTTTCTTTGCCAGAAGTAGAAATTGTTGAAGCCATGGAAGATATATATTGCATAGTTATTAGTATCAGAGCATCATGTGAGAGACATTATCTCTTCTGTACCTCGATCTGAGACTTTCTGCTTGTTACTGTAGCTGAGAAGCCGCAGTTCACATCTCAAGGGATTTTATGATTTTACCAAGATTAAATCTGGGCACTAGGAGTCTAGCTCAGTGGTAGAGTACTTCCCTGGCATGTTCCAGGCCCAGCACTACAAACGAAAACAACAACAACAACAACAACAACAAAAGTGGAACACAAAATTAGCCTATACTTTAGTTATAAAAGCTAAGTTAGCCTCTAGTTCTGATACTTTGATTTGGGAAGTTCTAACCTAATGTAGATATAATTCATGATCTATATACTAAACTTCTGTCTGTGTATGCAGCAATTTAAAATGTACAGACAGCTTAAAATAGTTTAATTGTTCAAAGAATGAAGACCCAGAGGGACAGAGTCTCCAAAAAAGAACTTCATGTTTATCTGAACTGCTAAGGATGGCTTGTCCATAATACCCAGGTAGGGAGTTGAAGGTAGCAAATTGGAGTTAGGAAATGGCTACAATACTAAGAAGTACAAACCAGTATAGCCGCAGCATGAAATGAAGGCGAAACAGGTCTGTCTATAGCAGATGAGGAAAGCAGGCCGCTTGTGAGTGAAGGCTGAGCATAAGGACATGTTTAGATTTTATTAGGAATCATGGGAATTATGGTTAGAGCACTGTAGATGGGAATGAAATGGTTGCAGCTTATGGTGGCCAGTCTTTGGTTTGCTGGTTGGTTTTTGTCAACTTGACACAGACCTAGACATATCTGGGAAGAGTGGCTCTTAATTGAGAACATTTCTTTATAAGGTTGACCTATAGGCAACTCTGTAGGCATTTTCTTGTTTAGTGTTTGATTTCGGAGAGCTCAGCTCATTGGGGCACTGGCACCCCTGGAGAAGTGGTTCTGTATGGTATATGAAAGCAGACTGAGCAAGCCATGGCGAGCAAGTCAGTAAGCAGTGCCCCTCCATGGCTTCTGCTTCACTTCCTGCTTCCAGGTTCCTGCCTTGACTTTTCTCACTGATGGGGTGTTACCTGAGAATTGTAAGATAAACCCTTTCCTCCCCAAAGTGATTTTGTCACAGCAAGAAAAACCCACGTAAGACACTGGATAAACTTGATTCATTATAATGACTGATCAAATTAAAAGGATCATATTTCTTTAATAAAACTATTAGAAGAAAGTTACTTGAACGTTTGAGAACATTTTGTTCTAGAAGAATTGTATCAACTTTCTCATTAGTGTTTTTCCCCCCCAATTCATTTAGATCAGCTGTTCCATGTATTAGCCTTGCACATGCGGCTTTATACCATTGATTCTGAGTATAATCCATGGAAAAAACTCACCCAGTTAGTGGAAGATATGAATTCACAGTAAGTATTATTGAAAGAATTAAAACAGTTAAAATCCTTTTTAGAAAGATAGTTGTTAAATTTAAAAATGGTATTAAATTTGTATATGAATATATTTCCCCTTGAAACATTAAGTGTACAATAAAATTTAAAACAATTCACCATAATACTCTTTAAAAATTATGCAAAAGTTTCTGAGAAGTGAGACAATCTTTTGATGAATCCTATTAGCTTTATGCAAGTGAAGCACCCACTAGAAGTCCGTAGAGACTGGTTGCTGCTTTATGTCACAGTTTGATCAGTGGGTTGGTTCACTTAGCCTTTCATGCTTCCTTGTAAGAGGCTTATTACTCTTCATCTGATGCTTTGTACTTGCTGACTCTTTTATTTCATTAGGTTTCATGAAGTAGTAATAGAGAAGACTTTTCTCATCTGATACGTATTAGCCGGATTGTTTCTATAAAGAACTTTCTTATATGGACTGTTTGTTGGCTCTGAGATAGATAGATAGATAGATAGATAGATAGATAGATAGATAGATAGATAGATAGATTATTGGCTCTGAGATAGATAGATAGATAGATAGATTGTTGGCTCTGAGATAGATAGATAGATAGATAGATAGACAGACAGATTGATTGATTGATTGATTGATTGATTGGCAGGATGAATGTTTGATTCTTTCCCAGTTTATAAACTTTGAAAGTAATGAGTTAGTGCTCTGGCAACTCCCATTGATTACCAGTAAGTTCCACTTGCTTGGTTATTTTATGATGTTAAAATATTTTATATATGTAATGTGTTTCATTTCATTCTAGTCATTCTTTTTGGTTCACATTGTTCCTTTCTAGTTCAGAGAGAATCCTTCTAGGTTGGCTGGTGCACATTTGACGTGTTGCATATAGTATTTCATAATATCTTTGTTTCCTGGTTTGAACACAGTTTACTTTATATCTGTACTTGCCCTTTCTCTGTGTAATTCTCTAATAATACTTAGAAATCATGGTCTGCGTCTTAAGGGGCCTCATTGTTTGTAGGCCATCCCTGCCTGCTTATCTGCCTAGCTTCCTGCCTGCCTGTCCTTCCATCCACCTACCCACCTACCTATCCATCCTTCCTTTCTTTGTAAGATTTACTTTCTTTATTTATATGGGTTTGAGTGAATGCATGCCCTGTGTGTGTACTCCTGGAGGTCAGAAGAGGGCATCAGATTCCTTGCAGCTAGACTTAAGGGAGGGGAGTACGCTTCCTGATGCAGGTGCTGGGAACCAGCCTGGGTCCTCTGGAAGAGAGGCCAGTGTTCATAATTATTGAGTCATCTCTCCAGTCCTCTCTCTTCATTTTTTCTTTTTTAAGGATTAAACATCTTGAGTTCTTACTGGTATTTCTAATTTAGGCACATTGTAATATTGCAAAGCTTTTTTTTTTTTTTTTTCAAAGATTTATTTTATTTATTATGTGTAAGTACACTGTAGCTGTCTTCAGACACTCCAGAAGAGGGCGCCAGATCTCGTTATGGATGGTTGTGAGCCACCATGTGGATGCTGGGATTTGAACTTATCACCTTTGGAAGAGCAGTCGGGTGCTCTTACCCGCTGAGCCATCTCACCAGCCCCTATTGCAAAGCTTTTAAGTCATAACATTTTGTCATTTTAATCTTTTTTTTGTTTTTAAAAACCTTTATATTAATGTAATTACTCATTTTCATAACTGTTTGTTGACTTTAAACATCACTATTAACTATATCATCAGCATGATGTATACTTCACTTTATTTCTCCTCACTATTTAACAACTGACCTTTATTCGGATGTGTTTTGCTATATGAACATTTTCTAAGTAAAAACAATCAAGTAAATTTAGGTACATTTGTCTTTCATCCACATAGACTACTATTGTGATCCTCTTAGCTATTAACTAGTTGTAAAGACTAGGAGGTCAGTTTTCTCATTTCCAGCCATGCTTATATAGTATCGAGCCTGGTCCCTTGTACTATGAGTTGAAAATATATCCCACCAGATTCTCAGATGTCTGTTTACCTGATTTTTTTGGTTGTTGTTGTTGTTGTTGTTAAAGTTTTAAAATTAGCAGTTTACTAGTTATTCCTTTTGGGTCAGCGAACTTTGCCCCACTCTGTCCTCATGACGCAGTTGACTCACAGTCTCTTCCAGTGCCTGCATGCTTTTACTTTTTACAGTAAGGGTTTTCAGTTTAACCTGTTTGGGATTTATTATAGAGTATAGTATAGGTCAACACAGAATTTTATTTTACTGCTCTTTGTAGCTGTAAATATTTTACCATTTACCTTTATACAGTAGCAAATTTAAATGAAATTACAATTAAAAAAGAAAGAAAAGGGAAAGGAGCTTTTGTTTACTGCTGTGGAAAGATTTATAATGGTCAAAGAGAACAACCAGGACATCAGATTACCGTCTGTGTGGCAAAGGTTGGGGAGAACAAGAAGGTTAATGGCTTTATTTATTTATTTATTTTTGAGGAATAAAAACCAAAGTAAAGCAAACCCCATATGTCTAGATACTGAATTTATGATAGAGGAACTTATGGGGTGTCTTTCTGATGCTGTCCTGTGCTAACCAGATAGACATGAAAAACAGTATTCACTGTTACCTCATACAAGTTCTACTCAGCTTTGCCTATTACTTTGATAAAGTATATAGCAAAAGAAAATTGTAGATTTTAAAGATCATGTTGTCTAATTTTAAAGATCATTGTGTCTAATTTTTGTGTCTCTTTAGTTTTTTTTGTAATTTGAAATTGACTCTGAATGTTTCTTTGTATTTCCTGACGTTGACCTTTTTTTAAATAAATGGGTTAAGCCAGTTATTTTATAGATTTTCTTTTAATTTGTTTCTGTCCAGTATTTCCCAGTGTTTTTGCGGAACCACCGCACTAAGGTATTCTTGGTGTATAATATCAGGAGGCATGGCTGATTTGTCCTGTGGCTTCCCATAGCAACTCTGATCATTTGGCTATGGGAGTAATTGCTGGGCTTCTCCTTTGAAGGGATTTTATTCTTTGTGTCCACAGAGTATCATTGTAGGAAGATACTTAAGGCAAGATGTCTATGGGAATGAGTGTGTGTGTTCAAAACAAAGCAAAACTTTGTATATGTATGTATTTTATGTTTTTAGCCAAGCTTAGCAAGCTATGTGTATTATGCATAATAAAGAAAACTCAGGTTTCTTGCCATTTGGTAGTAGACTTGGAATCTCAAGGACAAATAAACAGATAATACAACTAAAATCTGAGAATGCCTTTATGAATCTAAAGGATGCTAAGCGAACAAAACTTTCCTAGGTCTAATATTGGTGCTCTAGCAGGGGTTTCTTTCCGTAATACCTAATGCTTGGGCTGTGATCCTTTTCAAGCCTCAGAATTTAGGATGCCTTAGGACAGTAGTAATGCAAACAATTGCACAAATACTTACTTACAGGCGTTTTGTTTAATCAGCACCATTAACTATTACATATAAGAACTTGAGTTGTAGAAAAGTTAATCCTATGTATTTTAGGATTCTGTTCCACTAAGGAACACTAAGTTGCTTTAACAACTCTATGATTCCCTGTCCATTTGGGTATTTTCAGGAAAATCTGATCGACATACTCCCATCCCATATTTACTCTTATTTTTACGGTTCACTGGGTCATAAAATTATAACATTAAGGTTTGTTTTATAGTCATCATCCATATTTTGTATCTTTATATTTTTAAATTTGAAATATATTTATTTTCTAATACCTTTCTAACATAAATTTCTGTGTCTAATTTGATAGATTTTACATATATAGTTTTCTTCTATACTAATGGAAATTATTTCCTTTTTGTTTATAATCAAAAAATTTTTAAATGGGAAAATTATTTCTGTTAACAATAATCTATTTTCTGTTATCATTCATAGAAGTAATGCTGTGTGTGTGTGTGTGTGTGTGTGTGTGTGTGTGTGTGTGAGAGAGAGAGAGAGAGAGAGAGAGAGAGAGAGAGAGAGAGAGAGAGAAGCATGTGTGCATACATGTGTGCTTATTTATTTTTGGGAAGTCTGTGCAGATCTGTGTGCATGTGGAGACCAGAGAAAAAACTCCGATATTATTCCTCGGTACCTTCCATGTGGGTTTTGTTTTATTTGAGACAGGGTCTCTCACTGGCCTCTGGCTTGCTGGTCTTCTATGCCTCTCCAGGGCTGGAATTACAAGCACGTACCACTAGCATTTTTATTTTTATTAATTAATTAATTAATTAATTAATTAATTTTTGGTTTTTGGAGACAGGGTTTCTCTGTGTAGCCCTGGCTGTCCTGGAACTCACTTTGTAGACCAGGCTGGCCTTGAATTCAGAAATCTGCCTGCCTCTGCCTCCCAAGTGCTGGGATTAAAGGTGTGTGCCACGACACCCGGCTACTAGTATTCATTACATGGGTGGATTTTGCTATCTCTCCTACCAGTCTACTTTTAGAGTTTAGTTTTAAATTACTACCTAAAAGTGGTGAGATAGAAACAATCTTTTTTGTTGTTTGGAAATTTTATACAAGATATAGTCCTTTTTAATGAGTTGTACCTCTTCCTCCCTACTTCAGTTTCTCCCCTAGGCTCACTACCATTTTTCCCTCCCAGCTTCTTTTTGCCCCTCTCACTGAGACCCCTGAGCGGTGCCTGTATGTGCAGGGTGTACATGGTGTGCACCCGCTGGGTGTGTTGTAGCTTCTCAGGGTCACCTCTCCAAAGAAAATTGATTGTTCCCGCCCCATAGCGATCAGTTACCAATAGCTCCTCATCTAGGGACAGGACTTGATGTGTTCTCTCTCCATGCTGGGATGATTGCTGCAGATATTGGACATGGCGTTCAAGCCACTGAGTTTATGTGTACAGTGGGGCTGTCACCATATACTGCCTCTGTGATGCCCACTATCTATCACTCACACTCTTTCTGCTCCTGTTTCCATGATGATCCCTGAGCCTTAGGGAGAGAATGAGGTATAGCTGTCTAATTTAGAGGTAGGCATGCCACAGTCTTGTCTTCTCTGCACCCTGACCAGGTGCTAATGTTTGTATCAGTCACTGTCTACTATAAAAAGAAGCTAATTTAGTGAGGAAACCAAACCTGGGTCCTCTGCAAGAGCAGTAAGAGTTCGTAACTACTGAGCCATCTCTCTAGGTAGAGGGGTGTGTGTGTGTGTGTGTGTGTGTGTGTATCGTATATATTATATGATATTTAAAATATATTTTAAGATTGATTTATGGTTTGAGCTACCATCTGGTTGCTGCGTATTGAATTCAGGACCTCTAGAAGGGCAGTCAGTGTTCCCAGCTGCTGAGCTATTTCTACTGCACCCCCTTTTTTTATATTTTGAAAGGATAGTGTAGATCACTGTAGTAAAGGCTGTCCTTGAACTAATAGATCTTTTGCTTCAGAAACCCAGGACTAGGATTACAAGGCATACACTGTTTTGCTTGGCTGTGAGTTCTTTGTGAATCGTGTTTTCAGGATCTCTGTCCATTTTTCTGTTCATGTCTTACTTTTTTTTTTTTTTTTTTTTTTTTTTTTTTTTTTTTTTTTTTTTTTTTTTTTTTTTTTTTTTTGAGAAAGGGTCTTACTGTGCTGTTCTGGCTGTCCCAGAACTCAGAAATCCACCTCCTTCTGCCTAAAGGCATGTGCCACTACCACCTAGCTGGCATCTTATTATTTAAAGTATATGAATAATTATTTATGATTTAAGATACTGAATTTTATTTTGTCACGGTTGGGCCTGGAGATAAATGTCAAGATCTGGTTTATGCTGGTTTTTTGTTCTTTCTTTTTTGTTTTTTGTTTTTTCATAGTTGTAGAAAGTATTTGTAGAATAGTTGTAGAGTATTTGCCTTTTGACTTTAATTACTTTGCTTACCATTTAAAAAAAAAAGCAATTTTTTTTTCCCTCATTCCGGTCAACCCTGCTCACTCATGTCTGCCCCACTCACTCCGGTCGGTCGGCCCCGGTCGGTCCCGGTCGGTCCCACTTGCTCAGTCCCTATTTTCTTCTTGGAGATTTCTCATGGAATTATATACATAATGTATATGTATGCATAGACACATATAATATATATGTATATTATATATTCATATACACAAGTATATAAACATATAAACATACATGTATATATAACTTGGAATTTATTTTCACCTGCAGTAGCAGATAAAGATAAAAATATTTCCAGGTAGTTATATTCAAGAATATCAAAGGTCAAGGGTCAATGAGACGAGGATTTAGAATGTCCACAGACTTTGTAATTAAGAGATTGTTATTGATCATATAGAAAATTATTTGCATGAGGGATTTTGACACTTAAATGGTGCTCCTCCTTCCCTTCCCAGTTTTGGTCTTAGAAAATAAGGAGCTAGGAGCATAGGAATCTGGGACACGAGACAATAGGAGCTTTCGTCTCAGAGAGGACTATAAGTACAGTATATGAGAAGTATTGTAGGGAATGGTGACATTTAAAGAGCTATCTTTCATCGGTAGTCATAAGTCATAGAAACAGTCATCTAGCTGTTTGTCTGGTGCCCGGCACATAATAGGTACTAGCATTCACTGATTTCTTTGCTGGATATGGTAGATCCTAGTCACAGGCTTAAACAATGTTGCTCAACTCTGGTCAGAAATATAGTTTCAGAATTTAGCCAGTTTTGGAAGCTTGAGATTTACTTTTATTGATTTATGAAAATTTGAATATATAATAAAAATAATTAACTTTTCTAAATATTAAGGCTGTACTTGGTGATAGAGTGCTTGTTAGATATATAGAATGTATGAGGTTCTGAGTTCAGTTCCAGGCAGGCAGGCAGGTAGGTAGGTGTGCGCTCTTTCCATGTGAGCCCATAGTGCTGCCCATCTCTAGCTTTGATAACTTTTGTGGTGTGTGAGAAGTTCTTCTTTGTTTATCCTGTGTTAAAAATACAAGTGTTAAGGCTTTTGTTAGAATTTGTGTCAGCAATAAAATCTTAACAAGTTTTAATGAGAATATTAACCAGTGCAGATTTCTGATCTGTGCCTGTGCTTTTTCATCAGGTGAGCATTTCTTTATTTTGAGCTAGTTGTGATTAGATGTGTGAGCATCTGCCTTGTCTGACTTGTTTTCTTGAGTTCTCTTCAGTACCTTCCTTAGTTTCCGTGACCTCAGTGATCCTAAAGGCCCAGTGCCACATTACTGTAGTGCGGGCGTTTCATCTTGGTAAGGCTTGATAAAGCTTTTTTGTAATGTGTTCAAGTTACGACAAAAGAAATGTATGCACTACCAAAACAATTACAGTGTTAGTAAAGCAAAATATGGCCATCAAGCATTTCTGTTAAGATTCCTTATTGTTTTTGTTTCTGTTTTGTAGACATACATGTTAGATGTGAAATGAATTAGAATGATATGCAGTGCTCTGGAACGTGACCATGCCGTTTTTTCTTTTAGGGTGGGGAATGAAGACCAGCAGCCAGAAGTTCCAATCCTTTATCATGATGTGACATCCCTTCTGCTCATCCAGATCTTAATGATGCCACAACCCTTACGTAAAGGTAAGTCTTTAATTCAGACTCTCAGATTACTTTTGGAATATTTTGGAGATTCTAGGAACAAATAGGACATCCAGGCTAACAGAATGACAGTGAGAATGATGGAGAAAAGCTTTAAGCAGTGAAGACCAGCTTTAGATGTGGCGGGCCAGCCGTGCACAGACTGTACTCCTAACTGAATCTAGCAGAGGAAGCCAGCTGTGCACTGCTGTTGAGTCCCTCCAGTTCTCTCCCACTGCTCCTTCCCTACAGACAAGGGGACAGGGTACCCTGTGTGCCTGCTTCCTTGCTGGGAGGGACTCTTTCTCAAACTGTAAATCAAGTAAAATCTTTCTTTTAAAAAAAATAGAAGAAGAAAGAAGAAAAATTTTTTAATGAAAAATACTATTTTACTAGTAGTATATTTTAATCACAGCCAGAAAGATGAGAGAGAAATAAAGGTGTTTTTTTTTTTTAATTGTCAGTTTATTTATCAATGAGATGTAAAATGCCTGAGGAAAGTACCTTAAATATTGTTGTTTAAAAAAAAAAAGAAGTATTAATGTAAAAGAAAATTTGAAAAACAGAGCAAAGTGTCACCTTTAATATCTCCACCAAATCTACATGTGCACAGTAGGTAATTGCAATTCTATTAAAAATGCAATATCCTATCATTTTAAATTACTGTTGGCACTATAATATTAGATGAACAACTTTAACATTAAATTAGCAACATTTTAAGTATTGCTCCATAGTTTTCATAGGTTTTACCTTAAAGCATTTAAAATATTTTGTCATCTAATAAACTTTCTTTTATTTTGAAAAACTGGTTTATTGCTTTATTTTGTTTTGAGGTAGGGTATCATTATATAGTCCTACCTAATCTAGAATTTTCTGTATAGATAAGGTTGGCTTGGAACTCATAGAGATCCCCCTGCCTCTGCCTCTTGAGTGCTAGGATTGATGGTGTGCCCCACTATGCCTAGCCCTGTTTTGCTGTTGTAAATTACAGTGTAATGTTGGTGTAAAATGTTCCCCATGGAATACATTGTTTGTGTATATTTCAGTTATAATACAATAATTTAATAAAATCAACATAGGGGTAGGAAGTGACCATTTATTTTAAGTATAGACAAATTATAATATTTCAAGTAAATTATATTTGGTAAATGGTAAAATGTCATTAATATCCAAATCACATTCATAGCAACTCTGAATTTTGATTTAATTTTTGTTGTTGTTTCTTGCAAGATATAGTTTCTCTGTGTAGCCCTGGCAGTCCTGGAACTAACTGGGTAGACCAGGATGGCCTCTAACTCAGAGATTTACCTGCCTCTATCTTGCAAGTGCTGGGATTAAAAGCATGTGCCACCAACACTTGGCTTGATTTAATATTTTAATTACAATATTCACATAGCATACAGTGTGCTGCTTAGACATCTTTACAGTTATTTTACATTTTAATACATCATTACCTTTACTAAGTTCCAGAAAAATTTAATCAACACAAAATGAGTCATTATCAGTAGTTACTCACCATATTCTCCTTTTAACATAGGTTAGGTATTTTTAAGATTGTTTTTGTGTGATTGACTATAGCTATGGATTTATCCATTTATTTTATAGACTTTAAAATCTAAACTTGTCAAAGAACCTAATTCAGTCTCTTTGCAAAATAAATTTTAAATTCTGTAATATGTATATGTGTATGGGGGAAAATTTTGGTTAGTTTAGGGGAACAGATCCTAGGGCTCACAGTGCCTTATTCCTAATGTAGTCAGATAATACACAGTATATTACATTTTAACCTACAAAAAGTTGCTTTGTCTTATATTTTAAGTATTTCAATATACATTTCCCTTATAGGGATAGTTTCATCATATAAACCTGAGGACCTAAAAGGGAAGACACTTGCTGTGTAGAGGGAGTTATATTCAGTTAGTAACACAGGACTATGCCTGAATGCCTGCTGCATGTAGATGAGGGGTCATATTCAGAAAGGACGGTTGGCTTTATTTAGTGTTTGCCCAAAGACAGGAGAGAGATCAGTATGCTGAGATATTTGATCCTACAGATTCGTATTCAGTAGGAAAAAATCCTAAAGTTGTGTTCTAAAACAAGTTAAGACATTTGGATTTTCATGGATTAGACTAGATTGAGGGAAAAAAATCTGTATAAAATTTTATGTTACTAAATGACCCTTAAATCATTCCTTTATGTCATGGTTTTGTGAACAGATTTAATAAGCAAATGTTGGTTTAGAACTGAGTTGTTAAGTCATTGTCTACTTTGGTCAAAATACATTTTTAAGGGCTGAAGAGATGGCTCAGCAGTTAGGAGCACCAATTGCTCTTCTAGAGAGAGGTCCTGAGTTCAATTCCAGCATCCACATGGTGGCTCACAACCATCTGTAATAGGATCTGATGCCCTCTTCTGGTATGTCTGAAGATAGCCACAGGGTACCATCTGTAATAGGATCTGATGCCCTCTTCTGGTATGTCTGAAGATAGCCACAGGGTACCCATATACATAAAATAAAACACATTTTAAATTTTCATTGTGATTCTGTGTACCCATGAGGTCACATGTGTACTGATTGGGTACAGGTTATGCTTGGTGGAAAGCACCTTTACCTGCTGAGCCACTTCACAGGTCCAAGAAATGTTGAGTGAGTACCTACTGTGTGCCATGGTGAGACACTGCTTTACTGGATACTAGAAATGCAAAAGATAAATAAAATATAGACTCAGTAGATGATTATCTAGTAGTCATTAAATTTACCTATAGTTAAATTAGTTCCAAAACTTGTCATTTAAAATTTCATTATTATGGAATAATGTGAGGTGTTATCTGGGTTAGTCAGCTTTCTATCATTGGGATAGATGATCAACTTTAAAAGAAGAGTTTTTGTGACTCACAGAGTCCACCGTTTGCTTTCTCTCACTGCTTTTGGGCCTGTGGCAAGGTAGTGCTCTGATGGAAGGCTGTAGTAGATGAAGCTGCTTCATGGTGTCCATGAGTTAGGGAGAGGAGGAAAAGGGGACAGAGTCCCAATATCCCTTTTTATGGTACACCCTGTCACCTCCCACTCCTGGCAACCAAGCCTTTGTGAATTTGACTTTGGGGGATGCTTAATATTCAAGCTGTAATACTATTTCTACAAATCTGTCAAGTATTTAAAACAACAAAAACCAAGCAGCACTGGGGTTATCTAGTGTTATATTCTTTATAATGCTTCATATCAGGTTGATGTGACCACCTAGCTGCTGCTGCTTCCTCCTCTTTCTCTTCCCCTCCCCTATCCCAGACACGATTTCTCTATATAGCCTTGGCTGTCCTGGAACTCACTATGTAGACCAGGCTAGCCTTGAACTTCATCTATGATGCTGTAATTAAAGGTATGTGCCATCACTAGACCTTTGATAGCTTCTTTAGACCAGGGCTTTTAAATCTGTGCTTCTAAACTTAATTGTTGACATAAGTGAAGCTACAAATCTTCTAAAACTGTATGGGGAAAATTTGCTTGTGCATATGTACATCTTCTGAATAATTTCACAGATCTTACCAGGTTTAAAAGTTTATTGAAGAATTTTCCTGAGCATTTCTGGCCATAGACTAGAAATATTTCTATAGTAAAGAAAAGCAGTAAGAAGTTATCTTTTTAGTTATGGGAGTAACAGATTATAATGGAATAAAAATGAGAGGGGTATAGGGAGAACTGGTGAAGGCAGTGGTGGTCAGGGAGGGGTTAAATTGGTGGGCAAAACTAGTAGTTACTATGCTTGCAGCTAAAAGCGAATACGATGAGTATATTTAAATACTTGCTCTTTCTCCATTCTTCACTTACTAACTCCCAGTGTTCCAGCCTGCCTTTTAGACATCTCTTTCCCTTTCTATATTAACCTGCCTACACTTCACTATTGATACTCAGACTCACTAGGTTTTCTTGAATGTCTCCTCTGTAGGCCATCAGTTCCTCCAGGCAGAACTAGACCAGCTCTTGTATATCCCTTCCACTTGACATATAATAGTATGGATTCATTACTGTTTGATTACTGTGAAGAGACACCATAACCTAAGAGCACTTAACTCTGGCCTTGTTTACAGTTTCAGAGGGTTAGTGCATGGTCGTGGCAGGAAACATGGTAGCAAGCAGGCAAGTATGGCACTGGAGCAGTAGCTAGTAACTTGCATCTTATTTGCAAAATGCAAGCAGAGAGAGAGAAAGAGAGACAGACAGACAGAGAGACAGACAGACTAGGCCTGACATGGACTTTGAAAGCCTCAAAGCGCACACTTCCAGTGACACACCTCCTACTCCAAGGCTGCACTTTCTCACCCTTCCTAGGCAGTAGATATGAGCCTATGGGGACCACTTTCATTCAAACCAACATATGGTTAGTCAACATTAGCAAACTGGAATGGTTGTGTCAAAAATCTGATGATCTTATTTTCTGCATGATTGCTTATTTTCTATTTTGAAATTCAAAACCACCATTACTCATACTTTAATCTTTAGCACATCTGTTGTGATCACATTTATGTGATGTTTTTGGGAATGTTGGTATTTTATTGGAAGCAAGATCCAGTTGCCTGTAGTATTCTCAAGGGTGCTAGCATTAACTACCTTATTAAGTATGAGGTGTACTTTGGGATCTTTTCTTAGTTCTATCATGATTAAGGCAAATAAAATCTTTTTTTTTCTTTTCTTTTGGTTTTTTGAGACAGGGTTTCTCTGTGTAGCCCTGGCTGTCCTGGAACTCACTTTGTAGACCAGGCTGGCCTTGAACTCAGAAATCCGCCTGCCTCTGCCTCCCAAGTGCTGGGATTAAAGGCGTGTGTCACCACTGCCCGGCGATTAAGGCAAATAAAATCTTACTAAATTATTTGAGTTTTTTACTCACCAAAGAGAAAATGGTATGTAGCTTGTGCTTCAGAAAAGCACATCAGAAATGAATTTTTGTAGGCCATATTGTTTTTGAAGAAGGGCTCAGGCAACCTGTAACTAGTAACTTTAGATAACAGAAGGGAAGAGTAAGAAAATTTGGCATTTCCATGTAGTACAAAGTACTTTTTTTTTTTTCCTTTTTTTTTCTTCTTTTTTTCAAAAACGTTTGCATGGTGCTTTTAGGAAATGAATCAAGTCTCTGATACATCTTCATACCCTGTCCTGTTTCTTGTGTGCTCTTTCCAAAAGGCCTTTGCCTTAACATATTTACCTCATTCTAAAAGAAAACTGAGCACTTGGTAGATCTTAATTCTTTACAAGTTTATGTGATTCGAGAGGAGCCTTTGTAATCCTTGGAGTTCCATTTTCCTTGTTCCGTGTAATAAGCCCTGAAGCTTCAGATAGCCATTTCCAGAGACTTGTAGATTTCCCTGGAAAACTCATACAAAATACAGTGTCAAATATTCAGTTTCATTAACTATTGAGCTCAGGAAATACTTATTTTCAATATTTCAGTGTTTTCCTGCATTAGCCAGTAAAGCAATGTAGCTGGCTCAGTGAGCTTCTGTTGGTATCAGTCTAGAGTCAGCCGCGGTTCCCAAAAATGACAGCAGCCTTTGAATTATTCTACTTTAAGATTTTATCTTTATGGGGGAAAAAAAGGAAACGCAGGGGAAATTTAATAATATTTATTTAAAATGTTAATTTCATTATTTTCCTGAAATACTGTAATGAGTTGGATACTGCAACTTGTTCTTGTTTTTGCCCTTTTAAGAATAGGATTTAGGGTCGGGCGGTGGTGGCACACGCCTTTAATCCCAGCACTCGGGAGGCAGAGGCAGGCGGATTTCTGAGTTCGAGGCCAGCCTGGTCTACAAAGTGAGTTCCAAGGCAGCCAGGGCTATACAGAGAAACCCTGTCTCAAAAACCAAAAAAGGGAAAAAAAAAAATAGGATTTAGGAATGTGAACAATGTGTAACTTTAAGGAAAAATTCACCTTTTAAGTCCCCGGTTAATATTTCTACCTTCCCATCTCCTTCTCTATCCTAGGTAAACAGTAGGAACAGACTGTTTCTACTTAATAGTGTCTTGTGCTGGTATTGAACCCCAGGCCCGTGCCTGCTGTGTGAGCACTATGCCACTGTCAGCCTGGTAGCAGACACAAAGCCGTGGCCCTGCTCCTAAGCTGTGCTCCCGCTATGATAGCTGGAGGCTGCCTGGTAGCTGGAGTTGGCTTGCTTCAAAAGAATTTTAAGTAATGATTGATCTTCTGTTCAACTTCAGTTTTCATGGTGATTTCTCTGTTTTAGGCACATTTACTTAAGAGGACATGGCAGTCCTTTTTTCTATTAAAATTTTTTTAGAATTGTATTTGTATGGCTTTTATTGTCTTGTATTCATCTGAACAGTGGTTCCTTGTTTAAAGTCCCGGTAAGATGTTGATGTCACATATAGCAATATTCCATCAGTATATAATTATGATTTACATAAGTGAATGCCAAAACTTGGAACTGCAGTGTCTTTAAAAACTGTCAGTTTAAAGATTTTTAAAAAATGACTAAAAATAGGAAATGAAACTCCCCTCCTCATCTAGTTTTTGAGACAGGGTTCCTCTGTCTAGCTCTGTGTCTTAGTCAGGGTTTCTATTCCTGTACAAAACATCATGACCAAGAAGCAACCAGAACTCACTCTGTAGACCAGGCTGGCCTAGAACTCAGAGATTCACCTTCCTCTGCCTCCCGAGTGCTGGATTCAAGGGTTGTGGTACTACTGCCTGACTGAGTTAAGACTTCCTACAAGAAACGGCTAAAGCACTGTTTGTAGTAGCTGTTACTTCTCTTGCTGGATTACCTTTTAATTAAAAAAAAAAGTTTATTATGAGAAGAAACTCTCCTTAAGTAGTGTATCTAGGCATTGTGTCTGAAAGGCTTCCCAGTTAAGATTTTTTTATTGGCTGCTGTCTCTCACTAAACCTGGAGCTTGACATTTTGGTTACATTGTCTGGCCAGTGAACCCCTCTCCCTCCTCTACACCCAGTGTTACGGCATTAGAGATGTGGGCCTGCCTCCCGGCCTGCCTTTTCATGTGGTAGTGGCTACAGCCAGGT
Source organism: Mus minutoides (assembly GCA_902729485.2). Classification (NCBI taxonomy): domain Eukaryota; kingdom Metazoa; phylum Chordata; class Mammalia; order Rodentia; family Muridae; genus Mus; species Mus minutoides. Next base: position 769,086 of record LR749966.1, read on the forward strand.
TCTCCTGCTTGTATACCAAGCCCTTGCTGCCTGAGCCGCCTCCCCGGGTCCCATCTGTTTCTTTTCTTAAGTCTTATATTAGTCAATGTGGTTAGAACATGATCCAGCATCCAAAGTTTAATATACTCTTAAGAACTAAATATTTCTAGAATATTACAAAAGGAAAGTTTAAGAGAATAACCTTATGCTCAGATCACTGAAATAAGTTACTAGTGGCAATCAGGTTGGTGAATTTTTGGGGGGCTTTTGTTTTTGTTTTTTTTTTTTTTTTTTTGCTTTTTGGTTTTTCAAGTCAGGGTTTCTCTGTGTCATATAGCCATCCATGGACTCTGTGTGTGTGTGTGTGTGTGTGTGAGAGAGAGAGAGAGAGAATGAGAGAGAATGAGAGAATATGAGATTAAGTGAGCTCTGCTTAAATATTTAAGAGGAAATTTGATTCAAACAGATTGTAATAACATTTTACTGTTTTGATATGTATCAAAATATTGATTTGTGCAAATTATGTGAAATGTATAGTGGTCATATTTAGGAAATAGTCTGTTAAGTGTGCAAGAATGAGGCAAGGCACACTATGAAAAACAGTTGTAGAAATAGGAATAGTTTTGATTTTTCAGACTGGCCTTGGGCTCAGTCTACAGGCAGAGTAGGCTTTGAACTTGCAGTCCTTTGCCTCAAAGCTCCTAAGTAGCTGGGATCACAGTCCTGCTCTACCAGGTCACAAGAGAGCACCCTTGTAGAAGACACTGTCTGTCACTGACACATCTCGTAGGGTGTGCCAATGGGAAAAGGGGAGAAGGGGCAGCAGCTGAGAACCAGTCCCAGCATCTGCCCTGTTGTCACCTTGCTACAACTGAAGCAATGAGCAAAAGCAGCTCTTCCCTCCCTTAAGGTGTTCATGTCACGTATTGGTCATAGCAGCAGTAAGAACAATAGAACAAATACAGTATAATTTCATTTTATTAACCACACAAATGCTGAGAAAATTACACATGCAGGGAAAGGTATAGGCGTGTGGAATAGTTTTTGTTCAAACTATGTGCCTTGCAGTCAGCCAGTGCTGTCTTTGCTGTTGCAGAACACTTCACCTGCATTGTGAAAGTACTCTTCACCCTGCTGTACACACAGGCCCTAGCAGCGCTCTCAGTTAAGGGCACTGAAGAGGACCGGTCAGCCTGGAAACAGGCTGGAGCTCTTAAAAAGGTAATCTCTTCCCTGAATTCTCTCTCACTTCATAGTCAGGGAAGGCCATTTAAGGTGGAATGGAAGCAAATGAGAGTATGTATTTGTCATGGGTTTCTTATTTTGCTTTTATGGTGCTGGAATTTGAGTACAAGCTTCCTGAACCCTAGACAGGTTCTCTACCAGTGAGCCACAGCCTAGCCCAAGAGTGATTGTTAGAGAGACAAAATGAATTAAAAATGGTTTTAAATGGAAATGGTGGAAAAAAATTAAAAATGTTTTGTTACATGTCTTAATTGTGACTACTGATACTTTGATAAAATGAAATGACCAACTTAGAAAAGAAGGGTTTATTTTATTTGGTTTACATATCCTTAGTCACAGTAAACTGAAGGCAGCCAAGGTTGGCACTCAAACCCAGCAGGGCCCTGGAGACAGAGGCCTTGGAGGGGTGCTGCTTACTGCTTTGTCCTCATGGCTTTGCTCAGCTGTGGTTTTTTTGTTGTTTTGTTTTGTTTTTTCACTAGAACCCAGGACCAACAACCAAGGGTGCCCCACCCACAACGGACTGGACCCTCCCCTCCCCCATTAATCACTAATCAAGAAAATGCACTACAGGCTTGCCTACAGCCCAATCTTAGGGAGGCATTTTCTCAATTGAGGTGTTCTCCTCTTGAATGACTTTAGCTTTTGTTAAGTTAACTAGGATATTGCACTGTTATACATTGCTAGATTCAGAAAGTATCTCTAAATTTGGCCTCCTTAAAATTTAATAGTTTTGTCCTGACTTTGTAGTAACCTTTAAACTTAAGAGAAGTTATTTTAAAAATGTTCCAGTTCAAATTGTATCTCTTGGTTCAAAAGAACTAACTCCACCTGTAAGTGCATGAAATGTATTGACTCTGACCTTCACTGTCCCGACAGTTCACTCCCAAATCACAAGTCCATGTACTGAAATTTAACATAGTAAAGTGCATTGTGTCTTAAAATAGCATATTGGCCAGTTGCCCACCAAACTGAACTTAGTATACCAGTCTGACAAAGAATGGAAAACTGTCTGAGCCTCAGCCTTCTCAAAGGTAAACTGCAAGTTCAGACTGTGCAGCTTATTAGGGACTTTCCAGCATTCCTAGCTAAGGAAGGTGGAAACAGAAGCATTGTAGCCTCAAACTGGCCTGTAGCCCGGGCCCCCTGGAGTACATGAGATGGTCTCAAAACAGAGACTTCGATACTTTTTGTTGTTTGTTGAAAGTAGGACCATAGAATCTGAAATATGCTTTAGTGACATGACCCCTATCCGAAAGTTCACAAAGCAAAGCTTAGACAAAAGCTTTGAACCTACCTACGCTAATAGACCTTGTACATCACTGAATTTTTTTCAAAAGAGGTGTGTGCGTGCGCGCGAGTGTGTCCGTGCGCACCCTTGTCCGTATGGGTAGCTAAAAAGGGCAGAAGAAGGTGCCAGATTCCCTAGAGCTAGAGTTACTGGTGGTTATGAGATGCCCTCTGTGTATGCTGGGAACTGAATTCCGTCCTCTGTAAGAACAGCAACAGCTAATCACTGAGCTGTTCCTTCTGTCTTGTGCCTATGGATTCTCACGTCATTCTTTGTTTAATCCATTGGCTTTGCTACCTCCTCCCTAGCTTGTCAGTTCTTGATTTTAGAGTCCATGGTCTCATCAGTGTAGAATTAGAACACAATATACATGAATGGGCACAGTAGAAAGCATAAGAAAAATTTTAAATAAGAATTTGATTATTAAAAAAAGCATGTTCGCCGGGCGTGGTGGCGCAGCACTTGGGAGGCAGAGGCAGGCAGATCTCTGAGTTCGAGGCCAGCCTGGTCTACAAAGTGAGCTCCAGGACAGCCAGGGCTACACAGAGAAACCCTGTCTCGAAAAAACTAAAAAACAAAACAAAACAAAACATGTTCAATCAAGTTCCAAAGCCAGAAGCTCCAAAATGATCCAGATAAATTCCATTCATTAGCTAGAAGATACTTGTTGCTAGAGTTTCGTTTTGAAGAAGAATTTGTGGAAACGAGACAGCATAGTGGACATTTGGGGTTCACAGTCTAGGGAAAAGGATACAGCAACATGGATGACACACTGAACATCAGCAAGCAAGCATCATCAAGTAACGATCTGGGGGCCAGCTAGAGATGCTGCCACTGTTTAGGATGGCGCCGGAGGTGGGGCTGGGCCAGAGTGCTGGTCTAGCAGGTCTAAGTTGTGGGTTTGATCCCTTGACATAGATGGTAGGGAGGTGGGAGATGAGAGTGGACAATAAGAGTTCAGGACAAATCTACATTTCCTGGAATTATTTCAGTTATCCTTTATATTTAAAAATATAGTTAATGAATAGAATGACATCATAGAAAAATATTTCTTCTGATTTATATACATTATTATAATTTATGTATTTATACTATTTTAATATATCAGTAAGAGATACAACTCTGATATAGATCTTATTGAAAATTTTTATTTATAACCTTTTATAAAAATAGAATGGTTATTGTTATTAAGCTTCATTTATAGGACATTATTTAATGTGATTGTTTATATATTGTGTAATAAATATTTTATCACATATTGTATGATATTTTATTACACATTATCACATTTTATCACAGTTACATTTTTACAGTAAACTTTAAAAAAATCTTTAGGGAATCTGTAAACATTATGGCCCCTTTTTTTTGTTTAACTTCATATGAAATGATTTATACTGCTGTCAGGAGGCTGTTTATATATACTTTTACTTAACTCTTTGCAAACATTTTTCATATGGTTCAAATTTGTTGTATTTGTTGCCTGTAAAGTATTTCTGAGTCAGTGTTCCCTAGGTTAGGCAACTACTTAGGATAAGTTCTCAGCAGTGGAACGGGTGTGTGTGTGTGTGTGTGTGTGTGTGTGTGTGTGTGTACAATTTACATAAAAATTACATAATCTATATTATTCTACAAATAAATATATATGCACTACATTATGTCTTTTTAAGACATAACTAGAATAATTTTGTTAATAAAATTTGAATAAATTTTACTCAATTGTGATTCCAGAGTTAATCTGAATTTAGAAGAAATGAAATTCGTATATTTGAGATATAATTCATTACAATTTTACTACTTAAAGAATATTATTTCCAGTGAGGTTTCTTTTGTAATTTCTCAATACCCCATGTAAAATTAATATTTTCATTTTTCCCAGAATACATGTGATGCAGAAAAGTGTTACGAAGTGCTGTTGAGCTTTGTTATAAGTGAGCTGTCTAAAGGAAAGTTATATTATGAAGAAGGCGCTCAGGAGTGTGCGATGGTACGTCTGTTAACGCAGATCTTATTGCCACTGAGAGAGAACGTTTGAAAAGCTGCATCTGTTGTAGCTTGAACTCTTCACCTTTCTGTTTTAACTTCAGGGCAGTCCTATTGCGTGGTCTCCTGAGTCCATGGAGAGATACACACAGGAGTTCTGCTTACCCTTCCTCAGGGTCAGCAGCCTTCTTCAGCACCACCTCTTTGGGGAAGATTTGCCCAGTTGCCAGGTATAATTTGGCCTTGGTGTTATGGTAGGCTAACTTCCAAATCATACTGATGCATAGGAAACTCCTTCTGTCTCTTAATATGCAGACTGTGCTATGAGGATATGCTAGTTTTCCTCAGAAGACTAGATGCCCCGAATATTAACTATTTTATGTTACTAGCAACCCCCCGTTCCTTTTTTTCTGATAACATTGCTAGTTTGGGGTGGTTGAGCAGTTTTAGATCAGGTTAGTGTAAATTCAGGCCAAATGCTTGAGTAAGAATGGTGTTCATTCTGTTGGGTACTTTTATCACTGGCGTCACATGCTTTTAATACTCGTTTAAAAGGTACATTGCTCAGAAGGGTGGCTGTTAGACCATGTGGTGGGATTTAGGTTTTTATGGAAATAAATGCTTGCTTTTTTAGATAATTGTGTTAAAAGTTGGGTGACTGAATTACTGAAGGTTTAATTTAGTTCATAGAGCTGTGAATCAAAAAAACAGGCAAGAAAGAAACAGGGCAGGAGACTGAAGTATGTATGTGTTGACTTGGTCCTGACTTGAATGGTCAACCCAAGGAATTTGATGTAGAAATACAAGTCACCGTATTTATGGCCTTTGAAACCTGAATTATATCAGATTAAAATAGCTTTTCTGTTCCTTCTGTCTTGAGTTATTTAATGTGATGTTAAGCAATTAGATACTTTTGGTTTTTATCAAGTGCCCCAGGGTTACTATGTCTTTGTTAACCATTACCGTCTACTTAGAGTTATAAGATGTTATTAAACTTTAAGCTATCTTGGTTTCCCACTGGCCCAAAGTCATTGGTGAGTGTGACAGCTAAAATTTCTGTTTCACATCTAAAAGGAAGAAGAAGAATTTTCAGTCCTTGCCAGCTGCCTGGGACTTCTGCCAACTTTTTACCAAACAGATCACCCATTCATCAGTGCCTCATGTCTGGATTGGCCAGTTGCAGCGTTTGACATTATAACTCAGTGGTGTTTTGAGATAATATCATTTACGGAGAGACACGCAGAGCAAGGAAAGGTATGGAGAAAAGTGGGGGCAATGTGCTTCTAAGGAGGGGACTAATGGAAGAAGTCAAGTCTAGGGCATTGGTGGTGGCAGGTTTTAAACTGATAAAGTTGAAATAATAGTTGAGTCAAGTAATAAGTAGTAAAAAAGCAGAAATATGTCACTTAAAAAAGGTATACTAGCAGTTACTTTTGGCTTAAATCTGTAGATTTTAATTAAATCATTTAATCAACCATCATAGTAGTGTTGGAAAATAAAAAAAATAAAGTTAATAAATAGTATTCTTAGTTGTAGAATTGTCTCATGTTTAAAAGTATTTGATGCAAAAAACAAAAAACAAAAACACAACAAAAAACCAACAAACAAAAAAACCCAAGCCAGGCGTGGCGGTGCACGCCTTTACTCTCAGCACTCCGGAGGCAGAGGCAGGCGGACTTCTGAGTTCGAGGCCAGCCTGGTCTACAGAGTGAGTTCCAGGATAGCCAGGGCTACACAGGGAAACCCTGTCTTGAAAAACAAAACAAAACAAAACAACAACAACAAAATGATAATGAACACTAAACACTGTAACATTTAAACGTGGGTTTGTATTGCCAGCTTGGTTGGTAGGGTTTATAGTGACCGGTGACTGAGACTGGAGGTAGGCAGCAGGCCACTGCATTGCCATGGTTTCTGTTCCTGAGAACAGAAGTGATCTGATGGGATCATTATTTCACGGGTCATTCTGTTGACCTTTTAGTAAAGTAAGACAGTAAATGACCAGGTTGTTCAGAGGTGAGGAGACTCCAGAGTACTTTTCTGATTGTAAAAGTCAGAAAGTAGCGACTGCAAGAGTCATTTGAAAGGAATCCATAGCCTTGGTGACCAGATGCAGGTGACTTCTGATCTTAGATAAAATCATTGCATCTTCTAGTTCTCATGGAACATGTTCCTGCTGTGTCTCATTGAGGTTCTGTCTTGGCAGTCAAGACACATCACTGTCTTGCTTGTGTTTCCATTGTTGTTATATCATGAATCTGCTACCTTGCTTCATTTGACACAAATATGTTTAAGTGTACTGCAGACTTTGAAGTGCCTGTAAGCATGCCTATTGCTGCTGCTTCTGTCCCTAGCAGCAGTACTGTCTTCTGTTGAATCCATGCTTTTTGAGGCTTTGCCTTTTCCAGCAACAGTGTCTGCTAATCAGTCTTCCTTATAGCTTAACCTTCTCCAACTCTGGAGCTCTGTCATGCTCTTTAAGCATGGCTGTGTTTGTATGGACAAGGGTCCCCCGTGTAGTGAGCTCTCAATCCCCAAGTGCTCTGGGCTTAGTGTCTGTTTATCACCTGTTGCTTTAATGAAACCTTCACTGAACAAAAATTCTTATTTTTCTTTGAATTTCCCAATTCCTAGAAAGTGTTTTACAGAAATTCATTGGCTGGGCTGGAGAGATGGCTCAGTGGTTAAGGGCACTGACTGCTCTGCCGAAGGTCCTGAGTTCAAATCCCAGCAACCACATGTTGGCTCACAACCATCTGTAATGGAATCTGATGCCTTATTCTGTGTGTGTCTGAAGACAACTACAGTGTACCTACATATAATAAAAAATCTTTGAAAAAAAAAGAAATTCATTGGCTAATGAATATATGGAATTGTAGTGTGAATGGAGTAATATCTAGAAAAAGAAAATCACCAGTACCTTTGTACTCCTCCAAGTAGTAAATAAAGCTTGCCCTGCAGGAAGTGTTAGCCAGCTTTGAGTTTTCCATATGAAACAGGAAGTTTATTCAAAGAGTTTTAGGCCCTTAGCCACTTACAGATACAAATAGTCTTGACAGCCTAAAGTATATGAATATAACATATTCTAGGAGGGAGAATTCATATAAAGCATTAAAATAGGAACGATACTATAGCTATGACTCATGCTAAAGAAAAGCTGAAGAATCACTTATATATGACAGGTCAAGACCCAGTATCAGTAAATGTTTAATTAACTATTTAATATTTTTGCATGTTTAGAGATATATTTTCATGCATGTTCAGAGGTACTATTTTTTTTCTCTCTTAAAATAATAAACATATTTTAGGATGCTTACTCTAAAGTTTTACATCTGCTATAATTGAAAGCTGTATAGAAATAAAGAATACTAATTGCTAAAGGACTAATTTTTCCATTGTAAAATGGAAAAAAAATATTTTTAATAAATAAGTCACATTCTTGAAAGTAGATTTTTTTTCATTCTAAGATAAAATCATTTTAAAATTTGAACATATAACTTTAGTATTTTGTGTACATAGGGCTGATGACTATTTTTGGATGTTTTAGGCCTTGCTTATCCAAGAATCAAGATGGAAGTTACCACACCTGTTACAGTTGCCTGAGAATTACAACACTATTTTTCAGTACTACCATAGAAAAACCTGCAGTGTCTGCACCAAGGTTCCTAAAGACCCAGCTGTCTGCCTCGTCTGTGGCACTTTCGTATGCCTGAAAGGCCTGTGCTGCAAGCAGCAGAGTTACTGTGAATGTGTGCTGGTAAGCAGGCGGCATGGAGCCATCCTGCCCGGCTCCAGGGAGTGTGGCACAGTGAGACTCTGAGCTCTTCACAGTCTGTGAGGTAGACAGTACACTCAGAGCTTGGTACAACCCAGATTGTGTTTAAGAGTAAAGCCTTTCTTAAGTACAATCCCAGTTCTTCTCTCTTTGCCCACCTTTAACATGCTGGGCAGCAGCCTTCACTGATGCATTGGGGGCCAGCCAGCCTGAGAGCTAGATGAGCTGTTAATGCTTCTACATTATGCTCGCCTCAACACTTCTTCGTGGAGTCATGAGCTCTTGAGGCTGGGGATACAGGCTTAAAGAGAGAAAATATTATTTTAAAATTAATAGTTCTAGATTAGTAATGATTTCTACAATGGCCATTTGATTTAAAGTGCATTGTTTGTTTGTTTGTTTGTTTTGTTTGTTTGTTTTAAAGCATTCTCAGAATTGTGGTGCAGGAACAGGAATTTTCCTTTTAATCAATGCGTCAGTGATTATCATCATCCGAGGCCACCGCTTTTGCCTCTGGGGTTCTGTCTATTTGGATGCTCATGGAGAAGAGGACCGGGACCTCAGGTTAGTCCTGCCTTGAAACACATGTCAAGTGTTTTCCTGAAGCTCCAGCAGGAGAAACCAGTGTGCCACACCTGGTTTTGCAATTATAACTTAAAATGTTACAAAGTATGACGCTCATTAATTTAAATAGTTATTTCTAGCTTTGAGATAGTTTTCCTATCCAAAATACAGGACACATAAAATGAAATTATACTCTTTGCCATAGTGTGTTGAAGAAGGAATGCATAGGGAAGCCTATTTGGCTCTCATGATTAATGCTTTGTGCTTTCCTTGTGTTGCAGGCGAGGCAAGCCTCTCTACATCTGCGAGGAGCGGTACAGAGTTCTCGAGCAGCAGTGGGTTTCCCACACTTTTGACCACATCAATAAAAGATGGGGTCCGCACTACAATGGGCTGTGACACACACCTCAGCATTGCATATATTATCATTTTCACTGAGATTGATTTTCATCAACAATAAGCTTTAATTTAATTTGGGGGGATTGATGTCTTTGCTGAGGGATAAAAAGAAAACATACATTATGCAGCCTTCCCAAAATTAGGTGCTTGGTAACCACAGTAATGGTATAATATTTTTTCTCAAGTATCTGGACAACAAATAATTTAAATCATTCTTTAGTGGTCATTTTTTAAGTGCACAATAATAAAAAGCACAACTGTCCACAAGAATCACTGAGAAATGATTTTCCCTACACACACCGCCCTTTTGGCTGTTCCCTGACGGAGAGGATGTGATTGGTGTGAAGTGTTACTGCTCCTTTTGTGTTTTCATTTGCATCTGCTAAACACAATGCATTTTTTCCTTTGTCACCTTGTGTTGATTTGAGATTTTCGCTGTATGTAATTAGAAACAAATGTAAAACATGATTTATGTGAAATATTGTATAGTAAAAAATTGGTCTAATAGTAGAACTTTAAATTTTTTTCTTATTGTGAGGAATCTGTTAAAGTTTAAGGCTTTGCTGAAAACTTAATTCATTCTCAGGAATTTCATAAATGCTTTCCCCAGGTAAATAATTGAACTAGCTGTAAAATATAGTGCAGTATCGTGCAGTGCACAGGGGGAGGGGCAAAGCATATGTGTGGTTGGGGAGGTCCTTAAAAATAAATATTTGTGGGCTGAGGGTGTAGCTCAGTGGTAGAATGCTTACTTAGCTAACATTTACAGAACCCAAGTTTCATCTTAAGCACCACACACACACAAAATCAATTTGCCATTTCAACTAAATGAAAACAAGAGTTGTTAGTGACAAGTATATGTTACAATAAAATCAAAAGGGTTAAGAACATATACATGGCAGAGTTTTGATTCTGTGCATGCCCACCTTTCCTTACCAACCAAGCCTTTATTTATATGATCAGATTGAAGTGCACATCTGTCCAACACATGAACGTTAAGTTCCGGGACTCTCCTCACTGACTGAAGAAGCTCCTCTGTGCTGGGTTCCTGCAGTGTCACTCATGTTTCTGTGTGCTTTTCTAGGGCAGAAAAGGCTCAGAGGTACTGACCCTGGGAGTGAGCCGTGCTTCTGCTTTTAGACATTGCTGTGAAGATCAGCTTATTGGGGATGGGGTGGGGCTTAATTCAGAATGGGAATGAGTGAGCTAAAATCCACTTAGTAAGAGGGAAAGAAGATGACAGGAAAACATATTTTATTGGTACCAAGACTTTTTTCCAGGTGATTAAATAATTTGTTGATTATTTCACACATAGTACTATCAAGCAATTCCTGGTACTTTGGATTTCCATGGCTTGTTATATAAAATTACATTTTTTACTTGTAAAAGTAAACAACAAAACATTGAATGAGAAAATATCAACGTAACATTGAACCCATGTTGCAAAATTTTTTTGAATTGACGACGGCATTACAGAATATGAAGTTAACATAAAACAGTGGCTTTGCGTTAAAATACGGGAAACAGAGTAGTACACACACAGATGTGTTCAGAATGCCAGAAGATTTCCTGGAGCATTTTAAGAAAATACGCGGGAATAGCTTGCTATTTTTGTATACATTTCCAAAACGGTGAGATAACTTTGATAAGAGTAGAATGACTTGTTCAGGTAAATCCCTGCCCTTCCTACACCTGCTCTCGAAAATGCTGTGCTACAAGCTCAGCCTGCTACCTTTTTTGCTTCGGTCATTATAAATAGCAGACCATTTGTAAGTGTGGTTGAAGAGCAAAATGCTAATTACATCTCTAGTAAATACTGTTACAGGATTCATGAACTTGAGTAATTTTACAGTTTGGAACTCTGATGCTATATATACATGGTATAATGTATTCAGACTTTGATCACTACATATTTAAATGGAATGTTTATGGTTGTGCATATGGATGTGAAGTGAAAATATTAGCCTTAACTTTAAAATTTGGATATTTGATAGTGTTTATTTTGATATTGGTGAATTAGTCACCAGTAAATTTTAAAAAAAGCACTTGGTTGAAATTGTACTTGAATAAATACATGCATGCTGCTAAATTAGAGCCTCCACTCCCCTAACTTTTCTAAATCCCATTTATAAACCCACTTTTAAAATAACAGGTCCAAGTTAGAGTGATGTGTGTATATTATTCAAAAACATGTACTGGTGTGATCTTGTATGAATGATCATTTAAATACAGTACATTACTGTAGAAGTGAAATCAACCTTTATAATTAAGCAGAAATTATAAAACTAGGAATAATTGACATTGTAAGATATGTTAATAAAACCTACTGTCAGTTGCTTTGTGCAAGATCCTTATAATGTTGAATGTTATATTTTCTTTTCCAATGATGTTGAGAGTGACACAGGAGAGAGATGAGGTCATTAGGAACTTCCTTTCACTTGCCTCCTACTGAAGGACCAGGTCCTGTTAGTTTTGTGTGGTCTCATGATCACACTTTTGCTAAGTGTTAAGTGTGCTAAGAGCAGAAGCACGACTCTGGCCTGTTGTCTGCTGAGAGTTCTTAACTAGGCCTGGAAACTGCTTCGTAAGGGCATTTGCCTTGAGGGGTCTGTGGTCTTCCATGAACTGACCATTCTCATCAGTACACCTCTGTCCTGTAGTTTACCAGGTAGTAATTCCATTTATACATTCTGGTCTTTATTGTTTTTTATGATCTATAAAAGATGCTGACCATAAGCACTGAAGAGGATGTAACCCAAACCTTCTATACTGCCTTTGGGAGGGATTGTACCTGCTCATTCTCAGATTCCCCCCCCCCTTTTTTTTTCTTTTTTTGAGTTCATGTTGGAAAACAACAAAATAAAGCATCAACAAAAACAAAACCCATGGTTTTGTCCACGAGAATCAAATCACCAAGATATATCTTCTGTGATATACCTGATGGTTGCCAGCTGTGGACCGGTGATAAATGAAGGCTGGCTCCACTCCTCCTGTTCACACCAGTCCTTTCCTCAGGTCTCATAACTGCCTAGATTATAGCAATCACCCTTTCATTCAACAGTGATGAGCAAATGGGCAGAATTCAAGTAACACGATCTCTGAGATGACCCTGAATAGACAGTATTTGCAACACTTTAGAAAACTCCCAATCAGGAATGAATTGAAGTAGGTAATTAAGTGATATGATTTAAAGAGCAGATTTTTAAAAATATTTGTGTGTGTGTGTGTGTGTGTGTGTGTGTGTGTGTGTTGTGTATAGATGTTTGTGTGTCGGGGGAGTGTAACAGCATACATATAGAGGTAATAGGACAATTTTGTAAGCCTGGTTTTCTAAGTCCTTCTACCTTATGTGGGTTCCAAGGATCAAACTCAAGTCATCAGGTTTCTAGACAAATTCCCCTGCTGAGCCACTTCATCTTCCCTGAAAATTAGATTGGATAAAAACTTTCAGTTTCTTTTGAAAATGTAAAAATAGCTTTAGTGTTTAGAGCTCATTTATTTAGAACATACTTATTGGACATCTACTTTGCAGGGTGATAAATATTGGAAATGCAATGGGAAAGAAGGCAGATGTCACTTCTCACAGTTCTGTGTGTGATAAAGGCTAAAGAGTATTTGTGTATGTGTGGTGTGTGATAAGATTTTGTGTGTAGGGGGGGATAAAGGCTAAAGAGTGTGTGTGTGTAGTGTATGTGTGTGGTGTGTATGTGGTTGTGTGTGTGTGTTTGGGGGCAGGAGGAGAAGAAAGTGCCACTCTCAATCAGACTAGAGGCATATGGATCAGACTTCTGGGCAATAAGGATGTGTAAGATGATCCCTAAATACTGAATAGACATTATGGGAGTATGAGGAATAGTTTCAGACAGTTGTCAGACCTACTTCCGAGATCCAGAGTTGCAAGAATGCCTGTAGTGACGGTCTTGAGAAGAAATCATCCTGACCCTAAATATAGGTGGTTTGGGGAGAACAGTACAACCTAGATTGTAAACTGTAGAAGTGTTATATAAGCCTTTCTGATAGTTTAATACTTCTACCAGTGTGATAGCAAGCTGTTCTTAGGGCTTTAGCCGATTGAATAGCATGATCAGATCTTTATTTTATGAGAGTTCGCTGAACTGTAGAAAAAAAATCTAGAATGGGAGACTGGTGCCTTTACAGTCTGATTGCAGCACTCAGCAAGGGAAGACATAAGGGTGTGGACTGAATCACAAGAGTCTTAACAGGACCCAGAGTGGGCAGACAGTACTTCATGTGTCAGAAACTCAGGTAAATGCTGGGGGTTCCATGCTGACCAAGACATGAATAGTACTGTTCCCACTCCAGGAGAAGGTATCACAGAATACTGAAGGGCAACTGGAAATTATCAGACAGGACTGGGGGCCAGTGGGCCCTTAGCATGGAGACTTCACGAGTAATCACATGGGAAAATTTAAGCTGAGGGCTGAGAAAAGAGTAGAGGTGAGGCAATGACAGAGAGTGGGAAGTCAAGGTGTGTTGTACATGTTCAGTATGTGGGTCCTAAGTAACAGCGTGTGGTAGACACAAGGCATGGGAAGCAGAATGAAGTCTAAAGAGATGGTGCAGAAAAACCAGAACTGGGTTGTCGTCTCTTAAACCATCTTACGCTCTTTATGGCCTTTATTTTGGCTCTAGTCTCAGATCATAGTAGAGGTCAGCAAACCTTTTCTATAAAGGACGAGAGGGTGTCTGCTGTCATACTGTTCAACTCTCTTGAAAGGCAAAAGCATTGATAGGCATATTTAAGTGAGTGGCTATGACTGTGTTCCAATAAAAACATACAAAAGAGGGCTGTGGGCTGTACCTCCTGTACAGGCTGTACCTGCTAGTCCCTGGTGTATGGAAGATGCAAAGGAATCTGGAAAGGGAAGGAGCGTGGTTCAGAAGACAGATGGATCTGGTTTGTCCTGGGAAAATAACAGAAGCCATTTGTGTTACAGTCAATGTTGGCAGCTTTTTAAGAATTAAAAAGCAGTTGGGGGAAGGTGTCACATTTGGATGATGTACAAAGATTTGGACACTGAAGATGAGACTCCTGTTGGTCACATCTGGCTGTTGGTAAAAGGTGTCTTTGAGGGAAGGTGCTCTGTTAGCGTTTAAGATGCAGAGCTAGAAGGGCAAGTCAGCTATGCCTTGTATCTGAAGCTGCTGTAATGGACCTTGTCTAGAGAGAAATACCCTAAATAATGTCTGCATTTAAAGAATGGGGCTGAAGAGGAGAGGAAATGAAGAAAACTGGTGTATGAAATCCTGGAAGGATAAGGAAAGGAAGTCATCTGTAAGCATCAAGTGCTGAGAAGAGGTTAAGACAAGAGCCCAGAGAGTGTTATAGGAGTTCTGGGACGAAGGCTGTAATTGATGTCAGCCAGCTTTGGTGGGCTGTACAAGTAGAAACCAGAATTTAACTTCTGTAGTAAGATACTGAAGTTTGAGAATAACACAGAGGAATAGAAAATAATTTTCCAATGCTTCCAAGCATAGCCAGGACTTATATGCACAGCACCTGACCATTTGTGTTTCAAAAGCTGCTTCTCCGAAGTTCAAGGAAAAGAAGACAAGCTGCAGTAGAAACAAAGCAGACAGCACCTTAGCCAAAAATAAAGCATTTTGATTTTCTGATCTCCTTAGTGTGATTTACTAATACAGGGCTCAGTAAGTGCAAAGCTTACTGTGCAAACATGAGGACCTGAGTTCAGCTCCCCACCACGCAGGTACAAAACTAAGTACAATAGCATGTACCCATAGTCCCAGCCCTGGGGAGGCAGAAAGGGAAGGGTTGGGTCTTGCTAGCCAGGCAGTTTAGCTGAAATGGGGAGCTCTAGGTTCAGAGAGAGAGATCCTGTCTCAAAAAATGAGGTGGAGGAGTCAGTAAGATGGTGCTCAGGGAAGAAAGGCACTGTCATCAACAATGTAAGTCTGACAACCTGAGTTCAGTCTCTAGAATCTACATTAGGTGGGAACTAATCCCACAAGGTTACCCTCTGACTTCCACATGAGCCCTGTGGCATGCCTCCTCCCACCCTACAGAATAATAAAAATGTAAAAAGGTGAAGACCAACATCAACCTGTGGCCTCCACATACTCGTGTGTATGTGCACAAACATGAACACACACAAAAAAATGCAGATTTTTTATGACTTCATTCCAATCCTATAGAGCCATTAGTCTCTTTTTTTAAAAAAAAAAAATTTATTTATTTATTATATGTAAATACGTACACTCTAGCTGTTTTCAGACACACCAGAACAGGGCATCCAATCTCATTACAGATGGTCGTGAGCCACTGTGTGGTGCCAGGATTTGAACTTCGGACCTCCAGAAGAGCAGTCGGTGCTCTTACCCACTGAGCCAACTCTCCAGTTCCCATCAGTCTCTATCAGAATCTTGTTCCACAACATAAGTTGTCAGCACTACTGTTCTTAGAGTGCCGAGACTGGACGGAACTAAGGAATACAATGTGAAATCACAAGTAAAATTCCAAAAATCCATAAAAAAGTGAAGCCGACAAAATTCAAGTAAGAACTGTTTAGTTAGTAGTAAGCTAGTGCCAGCAGATTTCTGCTAGTTGTGCTATAAATGTGTAAGTTGTGAGCACAAGAGGAGAGCTAAGGATAGACAAGAAATCTTGTCCATGTACCTCATCTGCGACATTTAAAAGCTACTTAAAATGGGGCTTTTAAAAGTAGGACGAAGTGAGTGGGTCTCTGACTCCTGTACCTGCTCTTGGGACTCTCTTCCTCCTGTCAGATTGATTGCTCTGTTGCTTCATCTTTTTATTTTGTTTTATTTGGTAATTATCTCTTGCATGCCTGCACTTTCCAAATGAGAGACAGAGAGGGAGTAGAGGTGGGGAGGTACTGGGAGGAGTAGAGGGAGGAAAAACTAAAACCAGGATAAATTGTATGAGACAATGATCTATTTTCAGTAAAAGGAAATAATGACAAAAAAAGAGAAGAGAGGACAAGAGAGCCTATTTCTATTGCTGGAATAAGAGAAAGCCCAAGTTTATATTAAAGGAACATACAGAATCCCAGGAAATCAGGCCTTTAGCAACCATCTTACTTACTGCTCTATTGCTGGGAAGAGACACTGTGACCAAGTAACTTAGAAAAGAAAGTATTTAACTGGAGGCTCACTTACAGTTTCAGAGGGTTAGAGTCCATGACCATCACTGTGGGAGCATGATGATAGGCAGGCATGCATGGCACAGGAGCAGTAGCCACGAACTTCCTTATCCACACGTAGGAGGCAGAGAAAAGACTGATTAGGAATAGCATAGATTTTGAAACCTCAAAGCCCACCCCCAGTGATACGCATTCTATACCACCACCACCTCCTTGTTCTTCCTAAACTCCTCCATCACTTGGGAGCCAAGCATTCAAAAACATGAGTCCCTGGGGACCATTCTCACCCAAACCACCACAACAGTTAACTTCAACATTATTCTTGAAAAACTGTCTGACTATAAAGTTTTCAGGGCCCACAGACCATGAAGATCTTAGGCTTTTCACAGCATAAAAAGCCAGACAAAACTGAACAGAATTAACAATAAAAGAACCTTGGGTTTTATTTAAAGACATGTTGACCTCCACATATGTAGATCATAAAAAAATTAGTTGTGAACATGGAAATATCAGCCTAAAGGCCTGCTAAAGACCTTGCGGGTACAGCTAAGAGGTCTAGTGTTTTCCTGGCAGACACAGTGGCCGGTTCCATCCCTAGCATGGCATATAATAAACTCCCATGGGATTTCAGTGACTAGTGAGGCCCAGCTAGGCTGAAGCTTATATATTATTAAGGGAATTATTAACTGAAAATAAAAGGGCAGGGTGGGCTGAGTCCGCAATACAAGCAAATAACAGTAATACAATAACAATAACAACAAGATACCTGAGAGAGTCGCGGTACTAATTGTACTGTAGCCCAGGAACAAAGGTGCTGGCTGGAGACAGAAAAATCCCTGGGAGGGTGATGACGTTTTCTAGATTCTTGAGTTATTTTTGAAAGAGTCGTTTGGTTGTATACAAACCCAGGGTTTTACATACAAGTACCCTACCATTGAGCTATACCCACAGCCTGAGCGTGTTTCAAATACAGCGAAGGAATACAGTGAGACAATAAATATAATAAGTCAAGATCCATAGAAAACTAAGAGACCACATAAATTCAAGATATTGAAGTGATCATGAGTTTATCTCATTTTATATTTGAGGAGAACCAAGGAGCAACCCTGTTACTAAAACTATAACCAACATTTGGAACTCAGTGGATGTGATAAATACCCACTGAAAAGAGACTAAGGGAAACCTAGGCTGGATCTGAAGTTAGAAGGAACTATCTAGAAGAGGACAGAGAAGATAGAAATCCAGTTTAAGGATAGGAGACATGACAGCCACGAGCAGCTGCTGAATACTTTTAACTCAGGTCCTGGGAAATGAGGTCATTGCAGTGACTAGGCTGAAGCTATCAGGAAGGATGTGGCAGTGAGCCATAGATTCACAAAACCTAGGCTGTCCCCAGCAGGGGATAAAAGGAGCTAAGCTTAGATGCACCGCAATGAAAACTGAAAGCAACAGAATACCCAGGCTGCTATCCTCTCTAACGCAAAAATCCAGAAGGCTGCAGGAAAATACAACGTCCGCAGGAAAATACAATGTCGAAAGAGCTCTCGAGCCCACCCTCCAGTAACACACCTCCTCCAACAAAGCCACACATGATTCTTCCTCATCGGTTCCACCAACTGAGCACCAAGTATCAACTACGTGAGCCTGTGAGGGCCATTCTCATTCAAACCACCACAGCAGATGAACTATTTCACAAAGTAAGTAAAAACTGAGACGTGTGCGGTGATAGATCCCTGTGGTTGGCACTTACAGATATCTACACAATTTCATAACGAGAGTCATCAGATGCTGTGTTGGACAGCTTACATCTTTTGACTACCACAGGTCACCCCAGCATATGTAATGGCCACAGAGGCCAAGATCTAGAGAAATCTTACCTTTCACAAATGCAGATGTGCCAAAAATAAAAATAATTAAAAAAAAAAAGGGAGGGGGATTTCATTTGTTGAAGTGTTTTTAGTGGTACTGGGAATCAAACCCAGAGCCTTCGGCAAGCTAGGTTAGCACCCTGTTGTGGATGGCCCTGGGGTTGTCTGGAAAGAGGAATGAGTCATGTACTCAGGTGACTTCTTGTGAACCATCCCCTAATGAATAAAGGAATCAATCACTGGGTGAGTAGGTGGGACTTCTGGGTTGGACCGAGAAAGAGAGGAAGCTGGAGAGAGATAGGGGGCTTTTGGGACGGGGATAACGAGAGGACAAGACTAGTGTCTCCTGTTTCAATGGCATATCTTCCAGGATTTTTCCCCAGGAGGATTTAGATTTAATATGGCTTACAAGATTAGGATTCTAGTTCTTGCGCCCAGTGATTGAGTTATCATTGATTCTGAACTAAGTTTGTGTGGTGTTTTCCTTCATGCAGCGGTTTGACTGGGTTCCAGAGAGAAAGGTACGGGTGGCAAAGTGTGGGTTTGCCTTCGTGCACCACAAAGGCCAGGGAGTTTTGAAGCATGGGGTTGGCGTGGTAGCGACCTGCCAGTGGGAACTTAGCGATCTGGGTGGAGAGATTTTGAAGCTCTGAGTAAGAGAGTCTCCACGAGATAGCAACAGACTGGCCATTGCTCGCCAGTGCATGGCCAGCCAGCCCACTGGGGCAGTGAGTAGCTGGGAATATTGTGGGAACTTGCTGTTCTTTTTTTTTTTTTAATATTTCCCACAACAGGTGGTGCCCTTATACTCAGCTACTCTCTGCCCGCGGTCTGTCACCTCTCTCTTTGCAAGACTCATCAACTCCCATTCTACTCACTGTGGAGACAGGAAAGCAAGTTGGTGCACAATTTCAAACCCTTTAGTGAATCACACTATTGGAGTCCAAAGAGGTGGCATATATTATTTGGCATTCTGTTCCACCCCCATGGATGCTTGCCCAGAGATGCACATGTATTCAGTGGACTTTAGTGTCCACTGCATGCAAACATCGGAGGGAAAGCAGGCGGTAGCCGGCTTGACTAGGCTCCTCTATGCACATTCTACTCTACTGTGTCTCCATAACCGGAAGGGGCCCCTGGAAGCATCCTTCTAGCCTTCTCTGCTAGCAGAATGATTTGAGTAAGTATGTTCATCTCACCTCACCTAGTTGAGAAATATCAGCAGCCCTCTAGAAAAACCTGTTTCAAAGAGTGAGTCCACACCAACTGCATTTCTTTATTATTTTTTACCAATGGCAAGGACCCTATGTAGGCATTGTGATCGGCATCAATCATTCTTGCCACACGTGCTTCTGTTCAGAGCATGGAGGTCTCAGGGTCAGAGAGCAGGGTAACTAGACTGTATCCACACAAAATCTGTTCTTGCTTTGGCTCCTTCCAGCATTGGCAATCCTTTCCCTCCCTAACCCCTAAGTGGAAATTTCTGGTTTCTTTGAAGACTCAGTTGTGTGCTGTGACTTTTTTTTTCTGGAAACTGCCTTATGAGAGGATGTTTTTACTGAAGCAGACACATGGGAGGATGTTTTTCTGAGAACAGACAGGCAGTGATTTTTTTTCTGGAAACAGCCTGGGAAAAGGGCATATGATGTTTTGCTAGAGCAGACACTTGAGAGAACATGTGATATTTGGAAAGGGTATAAATATAACCCAGCGGACAGTGGTTGGCACTGTGTGGTGGTATTGGTACACCTTGCCATGTTTGCTGATTAGCGTTGGGCTTTGCTGATGCCAGTCTTCACTGACTCTTGCCTCGCCAGCCTCTGTCAAGCCTTCTTTGACTCCCCCAGTCACAGAGGTTTTTGTCTCTGTCTACCCTGTCTCTAAGTGTGCCACTCAACTTGAGGGGGTTGGTGGGGGAGGCAGTGGTCATCATTTACCTTTGAAGTAGCTCAACAAGGTACTTCTTCCTAGATGAGCTAACATACCACCCTTCATTTCTGGCTCACAAAGTTTGCTTCACAGCAAGCTTGTCATTGTAGCCATTCCAAACTGATTCTGCAAGTTCCTTCCCATAGATTCTCATAGCATACCTTGTTACCCCTCTCACAGAGGAGCTTGGTTTGATTTGGGTTATTTGACTACAAAATCCCAGAGGGCCAACACTTATTTAGAAATATTAGGAATTCACAGAAAAATGAGATTGAGATTTTGTAGAGAGTTAAAGATTCCCCATTTATGGAGAGAGTTCACAAAAAGACTCTATTAGCCAAGCAATGCCAGTGGTTAGTCTGATTTCTCAGGCAAAAGGCAGGCTAATTGTCTGCCATCCAAAGCGCTTGGAGACTCCTTAAAACCAGCCACCCTGTGAAAAATGCCTTTGAAGGACCCCTGCTGTGTCTGAAATCTTTTCTATTAACTAAATGTTCAAATGGAGATCAATAGACGGACTTGTGAGCAAAGTGACTGCTTATAAATGTGTTGTTTTTCAAAAGGCAAATCTTAGGTCTGTTACTTATGACCCTGAGTGAGATGGAAAGGGGTTGATACTAACACCACGAGATATAAGTTATTACCCAAGCTTAATAGATGAAGCCACAGGGGCCCAAAGAAGGGCAATAACCTGCACAACGCACGGTGATTTGGTGGCGGAGCCAGGACTCAATGGGCTGGAGCAAATGCGGAGCTTGGGAAGGAAGCAGTATCAACCTGGGGGTGAGGGGGGCAGGCTGGCCGGCTGTCAGGAAAACTTCAGAGTGATGGAGTTGTAGCTGTGTGTCCCTCAGGCTGGACTTGGCTAACCCAGTGCTAAACCCAGAGGTCCAGATGGGTAGGGCCTGGTGTTTGGGGTTGGATGCTTCATTTTTAATGAACTGCTCTTCTGGCATGGAAAACAGATTGAGAAGCGCAATACAGGGTCTTTGAGCGGCGACTACCTGTGTTTGTCCATCTTTCTTTCTGCCGAGTTCCTATGCACCAGGGATAAAGGCTCTGTCTCCACACTTGGTGTTGTACCTAGAACAGGGGGGGCATCAACACCCCAAACATTCCTCACCAAACTGCAGGTCATCCCCATATGTTAACTGCTGTTCTTTCTTTATGGCGGGTGATGTAGTTATTTCATCCGTGGTATCACATCTGGAGCAGCAGGATAGCATCTGCTCCATAGAAATGAAGTTAATTTTGATTGCTAGTTACAGTGTCCTGCAATGTTTCCATTGTCTGGCAAATACTCTGGGTGCTCCCCGCCTCCCCTGAAAACAATAGGAAAGTAGTGTGGAAGTTTAGTTTTAAAAGACTTCACAAAACCTCTACAGACTCGTGATGAAGGAGAGAAACCTCGGACTTTATTTTTGAATCCCAGAGGCGGCATCTGAACTTCTGTACAGACTCCAGACTGTGCACCGCTATTTCAGAACCAAGTGGAAGGCAAGAAGCCTGATAGAACTCAGCTATGCTGGTAGCAAACCCAGTCCGTCATTTACTGAGAAGCTACCCCCACCCCACAATCTCCTGGGTGACCGGGATTTCCTCCAGCTCTTAGGTAAAACCAAAAAGCAAACACCAGAGTCTTCATGAATGCATTGTATCGTTTGAATGCCAGGTAGGCTTAAGAGATAGGATGCTCTTTGATTTACAGATCCTGAATACATTCCAGAACACATTGTGAGGATTCTATACCATGATGAGAAGACACCTAGAAGATGGCAACACAAATGTGTTTCTATCTGTCTGCTTATCTGGCAATCTATCTGTTCTTTGGACCAATGACTTACTTCTCCCCCCCCCCCCCCCGCTTGTTCCGGTCAACCCTGCTCGCTCCACTCGACCCCGCTCGCTCCCACCGACCTCGCTCGCTCCCCCGCTCGCTCCCACCGTCCCCGCTTGCTCCGACCGCTCGCTCGCTTGCTCGTTCGCTCGCTCCAGCCATCCCCGTTCGCTCCAGCTGTCCCAGTTCAGCTCCGCTCACTCCAGACAGCCCCGCTCACTCCGGACAGCCCCACTCGCTCCGGTTGGTCTCTCCAGTCCAAGGATTCGTTTTCTTATTATTCTTCTTAGGTACGCTATAGCTGACTTCAGACACACCAGAGGAGGGCGTCAGATCTCATTACGGGTGGTTGTAAGCCACCATGTGGTTGCTGGAATTTGAACTCATCACCTTCGGAAGAGCAGTTGGGTGCTCTTACCCGCTGAGCCATCTCACCAGCCCCGAATGACTACTTCTTGAGTAGCAACTCTGTGTCTGGAAATCCAGATGTGGAGCCAGAGAGGAAGAGAAGATAAAACTCCCCAGTAATAAAAGGGAATGTAGTTTTTTTCCTGATGGTGAATAAGGAAACCCCTTAATTTCACGGCATGTATATGTATGTATATGTATATGTATATGTATATGTATATGTATATGTATATGTATATGTATATGTATATGTATTTGTATATGTGAAATCTATTGGGGAAAGGCACTTCTCAAAGGTGGTGTCTCATACTGCCAGTAGAATTTATAGCTTGGGTATAACACAGACCATGTGATGGTTAGATACTATCCTCTGTCCTCTGCCTTGAACTTGTAGAACTAGGTCAGATGAACCTGAGGGGCCCCAGTGGGAAAGACTCAAGAGCTGTTTACACAACACCCACCCTATCCTGGGAGCAAAGTCTGAAGACAGGAGTCTATTAAATTTGGGGAAGGACTTTTGCCCGTACAAGTCCCTGCTGCTGGGGAACCCAGTGTCTTGGCAGTTCTATGTCAGGGGCCAAGAAAAGACTGAAGCAGCAGGGCTCTTTCTGACTCAGTGCTCAGGCTCCTGGGAACAGTTGGGATTTCTGCTGTTTAAGGAATTGAATGGTTGGAATCTCACTCACCCAGTGATAATACTCCCCAAGACGATACTGAATGTTGGGTAAGGGAGTTTCTCCTGGTGTAGAGAAATATGGGGGCTGCAAGAAGAGAATGCAGAAGAGAAAGAGAGGCCCGCTTTTTGAGCCATTTATTCAGGGTTGAGGATTGTGGGGTCTGGCAGCTGGCATTCTCCTTGTAAGACAATGAATGGGTCCACTCCAAACTAAGCCTGTGGGAGAGGCCTTATGTTCCATAATTTTTTTGTAAGAATGAGGAGTGTGTGTGTGTGTGTGTGTGTGTGTGTGTGTGTGTGTACACGTGTACGTACGCGTGTGTATTTTTCCTAGGGCCTTTCTGCCTCCTGCTACCCAGGAAGCTTTTCCGAAGTTAACAACTGACACAAGTGACTGATAAGGTATGCACTCAAGTGATGCTGGATGGAGTGAAGCACATAGAGCTAACTCTGCGGGGTGGTGGTGGTGGGGTGGTGGTGGGGCACCAGCCTAACTGATGTAGAGCATGATGATAGTCACCAGGTCACAGAAACCGGATGAAGAAAAGCAAAGCAAGAACACTAAAGCATCCAAGAAGCCAGTGCGGACGGGCCTGTGTCACTCACACGGACACATTGTCAGAAGTGCACTAGAACAGCTACCACGACACCCAGAAGTCATTCACGTGAGTTTCACAGGGTGCTCTAAAAGTGTCTAAACTCTCAGATACGTAAGACAGAAGACAAGTAGATGGGCAGGAACTACTCCTGACAGGTGAAAAGACTAATTGAAATGGCAATTGCAATGGTCCTAAGAACTCCAAACTGAAGTCTGGGCCCATTTAGTATAGCGTTAAATGATCCCTGTCTTTTCTAGATGGGACCAGTTCTCAATTTTTTAAAAAATTTTTAATTTTTTTGGTGACTCTGAGTTTCTAGACTAAAAGTTATAATCAGTTTACGTTGTCGTGGAATTTGGAATATATTTGTTCAGAAAACTTTTTGCTTCATAGGAGTGAAATTAAAAAAATTTTTTTCAATGATTAATCTTGCAAGTCCATGAAAATGTACTCACCTAATGTGACTCAGGGGACAAGGTTCAGGAGGAGCACAGGTGTGCTTGGGTTTAAATCAGTCTATTCTTGATGCAAATTATATTTCCTGTTTTCGGAGGTATAATTTGGGATTTTGCACAGGTGTTTGAAAATAGCATCAATATGATTCATGAAGAAATGATTCAGAACCACAAGGACTGAGTTGCCACCTGGAGTCCATGCAGGTTACTAACAAGTGACTGGATGGATGTATCTGGTACTTTTCAGATTAAAAAGAGGGCTCCAGAAGTAGAATTTGAAGTCTTTGATCCAAATTCCAGGTTGCTAGCCTGCTTCTGGGTTTGTTCTGACTTACTGCTATGCTGGACTTTTTGTGGCTGTGACCGCATGCCTGGTAGAAGCAACCTGAGAAAGATTTGTAGAGCCTGACAGTCTCAGAGGTCTCTGTTCACCACAGCATAGCACCGCTGTAGAGTCAAGAGCTTCCTCACACCACAGCAATTATGAAGGAGGGAGATCAGCTGGTTCCCTCCTTTTAGTCTATCCAGGTCCCAACCACCAGATGGCTCTGTCCACATCCAGGGTAAGTTCATCTTTAAAAACACCCGGAGACTTTTAAAAACATGGTGCTTCTCAATCTAACAAAGTTGGTGGCCAAGATTAACAGTGAGGGCGATGTCCTCTGTTCCCTGGACTCTTCTCCATGCACGGTGAGCGCTAGTTTGGGCTTAGGATGGAACCTGACCGAAGAGCTTTACAGAAAAGATGGGACGAGAGAAAAAGCAGACCACACAGGAAATAGAGCCGCAACCAGAGAACGGGGACCAAGAGAAGCAACCAGAGAACGGGGACCAGAGGAACATCAATCAGGTCCCGGAAAAATGGAATAGACATAGAAAGAGGAAGTTGACAGGTTTCACTAAGGATCAAGATTGATGATATTATGGTCACAATTACTATGACAACATGGAATATGAATAGTCTCCATAATATGTAATATAATGTTAACAAAGTGCGCTAATGAAATAATGTCAGCCATTCTGCTGGCTGCAAGTTCCAGCTTTCTCTATACTTCTAGAACCTGCCTCAAAGGGTCCCTAAAGGGCTAGCTACTTGCTGGCTGTAGCTCTGCTCAGAGGTTAGGTAAAGCTCTGTGGTACCTACCTTAAAACTATCAGAAATAATAATAATAATAATAATAATAATAATAATAATAATAATAAATTAGCAAGGTATAGAGGATTATACCTATAATCCCAGTATTTGAGAGGCTGAACCAGGAGGACTGACCACAAATTCAAGGCCAGTATGGGGCACATAGTGCCCTTGTTACAGAACAGGACCCTGTGTTAAGTAAAGCAATTCTCCAGTCTTTGGTTCACCCAGGGCTGGGCGGAGGCTGTCTGTTTCAGTGGATGCCTTAGACATCCACTTTGTCTTTCAGACATCCAGTGCTTA
This sequence comes from Mus minutoides, assembly GCA_902729485.2. Taxonomy (NCBI): domain Eukaryota; kingdom Metazoa; phylum Chordata; class Mammalia; order Rodentia; family Muridae; genus Mus; species Mus minutoides. The sequence continues at coordinate 794,671 of LR749966.1, forward strand.
GTGAGAAATCTGAGTATCTCTGTTAGAATTACTGCCTGAGTTCTGTTTCCAAACAGACTCTCAACTCAGAAAGATGGTTTCAAGAAAGACCCAAGCTGAATGAAACCCAGGGCTGCCCTTAGTCACGACAGACAGGGCCATGAGGATAGCTGGCTTGGATTCTGGCTTTGGACATAAATGATGAATGTTGGATATGAACTCCTGGAGGTGAATTTGTGCTCTCAAGAGAAACCTGGGCTGCTAAGCCACGAGCAGGCAACCAACATAGGTGCTTAGCCTATGACTAGGACTCTCTGGAGACATTTCAGGCCTTTCCCCCTCTTCTTCTCAGTTCCAGTGACAGCACAGAGAGGGGCTTCATAAATACCCATTGCGTGAAGGATACGTGGGCAAACCCACAGGGTTTGTTGGGTAATTGCACTTACAATAGTAAATGCTTTTGAAAATCATAAGCTTTCCCAGGAACTGAGCCAAAAGCACAGGGAGGGGCATTGATGGATGCTCCAACATCCATAGCAGGTCAAGCAGGTACAAGTGGCCCCTTGGGATCTTCGGGACTCTAAAGCCTGGTCCCCATCCAGAGTTGGTGTTTAATGTAGAGCCTCAGCTTCAGCACAGAGCCTGGGCCTCCTCTTTCTGAGCTCCCTTAGGAAGGACCCGCTAATGTTCTCTCCCTCTTTACCAGGCCTCCTGCTTCCCAGCGGCCTCAAGTTCTGGCGACTTATTCATTATTCATCTCTTTTCATCCTCGTGCTTTGGAGCAGAGCTTCGCTGCTCTGGGTTTAGTCCCATCTCTGGGCCGTGTGAACAATGGCAGGTAAGGCACTTCCTGCTCTGGCCAGGAATGGAATGTAAATGAAAGCCCAGACCCTGGTGTCCCTCCCGGGAGACCCCAGTGGGTTG